>QRAM01000022.1:359097-374064 GCA_013436055.1 Halocynthia roretzi | reverse complement strand
GAATAAACTTTTTTCATCAAAACTTGACAATAATGTATTACTGCTCAATTTTATTTTTGTTGTGCTTTTAGTGGTAATAAAATTGTAGGTAGGTTCAAAGGTGAAAACCTACCACACCAACAACAAATGTTCGCACTTTTTAGAAATCGGCTTGATGTTGGTTGATCAATTATGTCGATTTGGTCATTAATTTTATGACTGTCAGTTACACTGGTATGATATTGTGAGGTTAAAATACACGATAATATCAAACGCCTAGAAGTTAGTTACAGTTGGTCTTTGTTCATTGCTCTCTTGGAGTTATTTTGTGGCCACCATCGACGAGAAGAAAAAAAAATGCTTCCGGTGGGATGGAATCAGATTCGTCAGGTCAGAACTCCGGATCAAATACAGCAATTCACTTCATTGGCTGTAAATCCTCAGATGATGGGAAATATGGCACAGCAACCGTTTGGGATATATCAACAACAGTTTATGCATCCAAGGCAAATGTTTCAGCAGCAGATGATGGGTTCATTCATGTCAGCCCCACCTCCGGTTAGTAATCTATTTTTGAATTGTGTTCTATTGAATTCTATTCCTTCGATTTCATTTTCTCCACTACGCGCACTATTCGAAAAAATAAGCATCGTATATGGAACGTACAATGTTAGGGTACAAAGTACGAGGCACCCTGTACTATGATACTTATTGGCCTTAATATGCTCGAATCTAAGGGAAGCCCACCAAAGGCAATGAGGTAGAAGGTTCCGCAAATCTCTACTATGATTTCATGTGATGTAGCTAATTTTTGATACACTTACTAAAGGCTGCATTACTTAAAGAATTTTTCTTACAAAGATGATGTTACCCCCACCACAGGAGGCGCCGGTGCAACTGGCTCCCAAGCCGCCTGAACCTTTGAATTCTCCGCCTCCACCATTACCCAAGGAGATACCTAAACCTACACCACCTGCAATAGAAGAAAAGGTACTATAACAATTGACACTGGTAATCATGCATATTTTATTGGCTTTTGAAAACACCTTTATACACGACCAGTGGTGGGTAGCAGAATTAGAGAAACTTCCATCTAATTACCATCGAGAGCAACTGTTGCGCATGTCATCAGAGAAATGGTTCACCAACTTGACAATGCACCAACAGATCGAGTGTTGGCAACACAAGATGCAATTAATTCCTAAATACATGGCAGGTAGGGCAGTTGATACATCGTCATTTCAATAATCAATTTTACTATGCAGCGGTAATTTGTTTCTTTTTATCTGCTAGATACCAAACCCGATGTAAAACAGAACATAAAGTCTGAATTGCCAGACAACAACTCTCCTCGTATTAGCAATTCCTCTTCAGTATCATCCATGCCAAAGTTATCAGCCAGCGTATGTTCCTTAATTCTGTTACTTTTATCTTTACAATCTTTTGGTTTTGATAAATGTAGTACTTGGTAATATAAATAAATCCTTCACAGATAATGATACATAGGTTACAGGAAAAGTACTATGAGAGGGAATTCTTGTAATATTGGGTTATATATCAACACCATTTTATTGCAGTCAGATAAATACAGAGAGCTTCGCGAAGCGAGGGAAAAACTTGAGGAAATCAAGCAAAATAGCCAGGTAAAACACCTGAACTTTATATCAAAATCCTTTCTTTTTCATTTGAATATAAAAGTCCTTCCTTTTATATCAAACTAACATTTATCTTGTTTGTTTTAGACTTTCGATAGACAGTACGGAGAGTGGAAGAAGCAGTTTGAAGATTGGAAAGATAAGCACAAAGGTCATCCAAACAAGCAGCAATTCACACAGTACGATATGCAGGTAAGATAGCATTGATATTGGGTCTATAATTCTTTACATGTTTTGTCATCAATTTTTTAAATTTTTATTCCTCAGTGGAAAACATGGCAAGACCAGATGACCAAACAGAAATTGAAAAATGACATATGCCTTAAAAACATAATGTCCAAAATACATGAACTCGAAAACAAATTATCCTTGAAGTCTGAACCGGGTACAGAGCTTTCAGCAGCTTCTAATTTCAGTGTGACAGGTGCGCACAACCAACCAGGACCGCCGCCTATGCTGCAGCCACCGATCCGACCACCGATGTCATTAGTACACGGAAAGGCATTCAAAGATTCGATAAATTCCCCTCGGGTTCAGAGTCTGGCAATAAGATCTCCAAACTCTGTGCAGGGACAGAGGCCTAGGTTTTCAGCACCCAATACTACAAACAATTTGTCTTTTCAAAATCCCACTCAACCTTCTGGAAATCGTCAAAGATTCAACTCATTCAGACAAAGACATCCTGCTCCTAATCAAGGCAACACAGGAGCTAGGTTTCCCCCTGGAAATAATTTCAGTGACAAAACGACAAACAGCAGATATTCGGAATTGGATAACAGTTTCTCTAGTCATGATAATTTTCCCAATGAAAGTTATTTCGAAGAGGATAACTATGAGAACAAATTGGATTTTACGGAGGATTTTTCCAATTATAATTATACTGTAAGTTGGAAGAAATAGAATGAATATTACCATAAAACCCTGCGTTTACACTTTTGGTATCTACTTTCAGTACTAAAACTTGGGGTGAAGTTCTGTAGCCTAGTCTGGTCATAAATGTAAAACCGCTGTATGGACATAATTATTACAAAAAGCTGACATTGAACTACTCATAGGTTAGGCCAATGAATATACAGATGTAAAGAGAAGTGAAAATCACCACTGCATTCATCCATATACTTTGTGTAGTGTTTTGGGCTAATAATAATATTACCCTTTACCAATCAACAGCAGAATTTCAAACAGAGACCACGGTTCCCTGTGCGGGCCAGAGGCCGAGGAAATTTTCGACACATACATCCAAAAGCATTTGATGCCAGGCCGAATTTCAGACCAAACAGACCACGGTATGGGAAACCCGACAATCCCAATTTTATTCCGATACAAAGGCAACGGTTTTCGGGTTAGATACCAGTTAGATATATTTTTTTCAGTAACGAAAATCTTTGATACATTTTATGCATTGTAACCATTGTCATATTCTGATGAAAGGTCCAAGGCATGGTCGGCCCATGCTCACACAAGGAAACCACTCTCTTGCTGAAGAAGCTTTTGAACCTTCCGATTCAAATACAAAATTAAACGAATTCAAGAAAGACGAAGTGGAAGAAAAGGAAGAAGGTACTGTTAAAAGAGAAAAACCTGTGTGGAATGTGGATCGTTCTATGCTTCCAATGTCATTTGGGAAACCCATCTCCGATGACTCTCCTGAAGATATGAAACCAATAAAGAGAGATTTTCATCCAGGACAGAGAATAAACCAGGAAAAGAAGGAAGCTATTGACGTAATTGGTGTAGATAATGCTGGTCTAATATTTAGTATTAAAATATAACAAATATAACAGCAGGAATTTAAATTGAATTAAATTGATTTTAACCTTACAGCAAAACTTTGGTTCCTCTGAAGATCAATACAACAATTATTCTCTTCATTTTCCTGGTGAATACAACCAGTTTGATGATCCTCCAGAAGAAGAACATCTTGAATATGGTATTGGCATACTCAACCACTGATGTAGTATTGGTAAATTGTAAAGAGGAAAATGTAACAGCCATAATTGAGCTATAGCAAGCATTTGACATTGGCACCCACACATATAATTTAATTCATTTACTGCTGTTGCACAAACTATTATGAAGTAACTGTGCTGACTTTTTATACACTATACATACAGTACTATATATATTTTTTTCCTGACATGTTGTGTCAGTGAAACAACCCCATGTCCTTTGGTGCCCAGGGCACACTTACTAAGGCCCTGATAATTATTATTTCTTTCATAATTATTTGTAATTCTTTGCCATGTTTCAACTCAAAATAATTTATGGGGAACAGAAATACCGTATATATAATATATAATCTGTATCAACTTATCTAAGCCTAAGCCAAACAACCATCTGTATTTAAAAAAATTCAGATCCTTTCACACATGGCCGGGGAAGAGTTTCGTATTTAAATTCGAGGGGAAGAGGGCGTGGACGAGGTTATAAAAGAGGTGGACGCATGCCTTCTTATGATATGAGAGGAGGTTATAGATATGAAGAAGAAGATATCTGGAGTGAACCTATAGAGGAATATGACGCAGGTCTGAAGTCTGACTGTATTATTTTAGAAATATTCAGGTAATTTATTGATTTTCGTTTGCCTTTCCAGTACCACAAAGTTCAAGCAGGACCTTCCCCGCAGCGAGCCCCGATTCGCATCTCCGAAAAGGAAACCAAACACCTAGAAGTTCGGCATCAGATATATCTTCCATAAACACTGACACCCTGATGCAGAAAGCAAAGGAACTTAGTAATTTAGATATAAAAAATTTACTCTCCGCTGTGAACACTGTCAAGGGAAGCTCTGCATTACATAATAGGTACAATGATTAATCATTTGATGAATATTTTCAAAAGAATTCGAAATTTATTGATTGTAAAAGCAATTATCATTATTTTCTTGCTTGTCCAGTTTTTCTGGCCCTTCAAAAAACATTGATCAATACCCTGATGACAGTTTGGGTCAGAACTATGATTCTCCAAATGGCAGGCGGGCAAGTTTTGATCGAACAACACCAACGGACAGCCATCATTCGGAAAGAGGTAACTAGTCAAAGGTTTTCTGCAATGAGAAAATACGTAATAGTAAACAATACTGATATTTTACTTGAATGGACCATTTCAAGCATAGAATCTTACTTTCTATGTGTATTTTGATTTTTTTTATTGAAGTCATCTACTGAAGCTGAAATGAATAATTCAATAAAATGTTCACAGATATTACGGCAGCATTATTCCCAGCAGGCCGCAACCGTTTCGAATCGCCTGGTGACCCACTTTCTGGTCCCCTAGCAGCTGCTGGAGGGCTGGATCTCGTAGCTCTTGGTTTGAAGGATGAAGATATCATGGTATGAGACTAAGCAACAGAGCACATTCAAAATTCTATAATCTCCAATCATGAATTTTTTTCAGCTGTTGAACTCTGAACATAAAATTTCTCCCAACTTTGAGGATAGAGGACGAATGGAATCTATACCTTATGTGAGAATTACATGAATTTCTCTTTACTCTGCCCTTACTGTTAAGTAGAAATTTTGCCCATTCACTAATTTGTGATATTAAAATTTTAGCGACTGGTTGAATCTCCTAAAGTCGTTGAAACTCTTGATTATGGACATGGTAAGTTTTTTAAATATAAGATATACTGCTAATGTGTCCCTACCACACTACCACGTTAATCAAATTGTAAAATCCATCTGTAAGTGCAGATCTTGTGCATCTTCCTAATTTAGCAGTTCTGGCTTGTAAACATAAAGGGGGTTTTAAAGGGGGATTAAAGGACTCTAAAGTTTAGTACTAATCCGATTCCATTTGAAATGTGCTATGGATGAACGCTCTAATTAGATAATTCCATGTTAGTTGAATTTTGTTATTGAAAACGTTTAGTAGACTAATTGAATGCACACATAGTGGAGGGATTATAAATACCTTCATTTATTTTATTTCCTGGAGGTTTAAGCAGAAGAGAACCATGGATCCCACCAACAAGGGGCAGGATGTCTCCCAGAGGCAGGATGTCTCCCTGGGGCTACCAAGATAGAGTCAATTTCCCTGAACAAAATTATCCAGAACAAATTGAAGTGAACTTTGAGAGAATGGATGAAAACCGCATCAGGTATCATCAAAATAGACAATATCATAATGAAGAGCGCCAGTTTCCCATGAGAGGCAAGAGTTTAACCCGGGAACAAGAATCCATGGAGCGTCACAGGATGTCCCTTGAACGGGACAGGAAGCTGGTCGAAACGAGACGAAACATGCTGGATGAAGGTCGCCATTCGCGAGAGAGGGAAGACGAGAGATTAAGGAGAGAGAGGAGTTTAGAAAGACTTCAGAGAATGGAGAGAGATCTTATCGAACGAGAGAAAATGCTGAACGAACGCAAAGATATTATCAAGGCTGATGTTTGTGTGAAAAGACCAAGGACTCCTGTAAATAACTCTAACAACTAAACTGGATATTGCTCTATGTATGTTCTTAGTGTTGCATTTGTCTTGAATTTTAGATCAAACGAGATGAATGGAAGCCTGAAGGTGGATACAGTAAAGAGCGAAGAGAGTCGTCCCCCAGAGGAAGATCTGATGACCGGTCTCGTAGAGATGAGTAAGTTCATTAAATCAAGTTTTATTTTAATATAAGATAATAATATGATAAGCTAATTAAATCGTATGGAAAGCATACAATTATTAGTAGCTTTACTAATGATTAAGTCACTGATTTTTCAGATGGAGGGAACGTGAGCGACGAGGCACCGATAAAGACAAGAATCGTGACAGGAGCCCGGAAAGAGATCGTGGGAGAGATAGGGACAGAGACAGACAAAGGGACACAGCACAGGGGCGGGATCCTGGTCGCAGCAAATACAGGGACGATAACAAGGGCAGAGACGAAAGAAAACGTTGGGATAATGACAGAAGGAACGAGGATTCAAACAGGCGGAGGGATAAATTTTTTTCCAGGAGAGTTCTGGGGAAAGATAGATTTGGAAGAGATGTACAATCCAGCCCGCTTCGGGAGCCAATGAAGATAGGGTATGTGATGTCTAACCAGTAGCTTGACTTTATTTCTTCATCAAAAATATGTGTTTGGGAAGGTCCCCGATCGGATTCCACCCGCCTTCCTCTAAGTTGCAGAAGCTTGATCCTGTCATCATAAGAATTGAAGACATTCTTCATGAACCGGCGAGACAGCGACGTCCTAAAAGGGTTAATAGATACTGTTGATTTTATCTCACTCTACTTCGAATTTTTCATTCTGTATTTCAATTTTATCCCTAGATTGTTGTCATCCTGAGAGGGTTGCCCGGGAGTGGAAAATCTCATATTGCCAAGTTAATTCGAGTAAGTTAAAAAATGTTTAAATCAGAACGATGTGAGGCTAACAGAGTTAGCGGCCTATGGATTTTTTCTATTAGTGCATTGGTTCTCAGAGTGCCAGATCACATTTCTCCCCCTTGCTATCCCAAGTTTGCTCAATTCCTCCCTGATTCTGAATTATCAGCAGGAAATATTTTTCAATAGAAATATTTTCCCACGAATCTCACGGTTGAGAATCACTGCCCTACTGCATTCAATTGTTGTAATACATTTATTTTTTCATAGGACTACGAATCGACCCACGGAATGACCCCGAGGGTACTCGGACTGGATGATTATTTCATGGTCGAAAATGAAAAATTCATCGTAGATAAAGACAATGGCCGGAAAGTTAAAAAGAGGGTAATTGAATTTTTTTTCTACTGTAAAGACAGTATTATGATTCAAGTTGTTAACATTCAACTGGAATATTGTGTTTAGATACTTGAATACGAGTATGAGGAAGAAATGGAACCTACTTACAGAGGGAGTCTGATTAGAGCCTTTCGAAAAACACTGGAGGACGGTTATTTTAACTTTGTCATCGTGGACAGCATCAATGATAAAGTAGAATACTTTTCTGAATTTTGGACAATAGCAAAGAAAGGAAGTTTTGAAGTGAGTGAGTCATGGTTGAAAAAGCTTTTCTTTCAAGGTTTGATCAATATATTTAATTTCGAAAGGTTTATGTCGCCGAATTAATCGCTGACGTCCATGTGTGCGCGAAGCGAAATATACACAAAAGAAAGCTTGCAGAAATTCAGAAGTTATGGGATGTATGGGAGCCGACCCCTCCCCATATGATTCGACTTGATGTGAGACAGATGTTGCAGGATTCAGAGATACAGGAGGTAATTGATTTTGTGATTTAATTGGGAGCCATGAATTCGTGTGGAAAATGAAAAGAAGATATTTTATTGTAGTTATATAGAATTCATTCTATAATGAAACTAGCAGTTATATACTGTCTGGGCAGTATAGAAAATTTAAGTCAAAAACTAAATTTGAGGGGAAATACATGCAGACAATAATAAATCAGCAAAGCCAAGTTTTGCCAAACAAAAATATGGAGAACGATAATTTTAAACATATCTGAACTACCAAGCCAATTTTCAAGATTCACTTCAAGCACCTTATGTCTGATCACATTTCATTCCTATGCCCGTAAATTCTTGCATTTATTTATAGACTTTAAAAAATACTTTAAAAAATTTTTGTTACATTTTGCAATTTTGTGTACTGTAGGTTGAAATGGGGGATGTGTCAGATGAAGAAAACAAGAAATTGGAAGAAGAAGAAACAAAAGAAAATTCAGCAATGGTCAACTTACTGGTAAGAATTTCATACCGATAGGTTTGTTTTTGCATTCTTCTTGAAATTAATAATATGAAACACTATGTTTATGTCAAAGGTAGTAAACTTAGTTACACCTACCGTAGTACTTGAATTCAGTAAAAAGAAAAAATAGATGCTTTCATAGCATGATTACAGCTCTTACCTTAAAAAGTTTTTGTTGAACTGAACAACAAAAGACCTGGTCTTCAATTTCGTGCATACATGCGAAAAACTGACAAATTGAAAGCTAAAAATTGCGAAAAATAGCTGTTCTCAAACAAAAAACGTTGTGAATTAGAATTAAAATAGTGAGTCATCTATCGATGAGACTCAAAACAAAACAGTTTGATCCAAAATTTCAAAACTAGTCAGCCAAGCATTGTTCATTACACTTGAAAAAGTCAGTGTACAAACTAGGAAGTAACATGATTAAAGCAAATACTAAATCAAATATTTCTGTTTACATAAATATATAATCAAATAGTTATATATATTTTACAACAGAATAAAACAATGTTAATTTCCACATTGTCTGTATAAAAGACGATTTATAGCCCTAAGCGGTGTTGTTATGTATTAAGACATAATGTGAAGGTATGTTATGGATAGGTAAAGACATAGCGTGTGCTTCAAATCATTCCAATGATTTGGAATTGAAGCATATGCAGTGTTACCGCAAAATGCTACCTGGTCGGTAAACTTTTAGTTGGTGCAGTTTTAGAGTAGCAACGACATAAATGAAACAATAAAGTTATTAATTATTCGGTTGTTAGCTGGAATAAATCCCTTAAGTCACTCGGCATATACTGAAGAGTCATTGAATATGTTCGAGTGTTTCTTCATTTCTTATTTTGTTTTAGTCCGTGTGGTCATAAATAACTTTATTATTTCGTAAGGTAGTCTGTAAATGTAGTAGATGCAATGTATTATTGCCTTCAAATAATAATTTCCATCTACTTCATTTACAAAGTATACATACATCATGTATATATATATATATTTCCTCGAAAGATGAAGTTACTGTTCAGTGTTGAAGTTAAGTGCACGCTAGTGCTATGGATATATAGTAACAGTTACGCCTTCTCTTGAGCGTAAGAGTCAATGAATTTTAACAAATATGATTCCATGAATTATTCGCGAGATTGTATGCTGCATGGAAATCATTCGCATAAATCTCGCAATGGCGTTACTGTAGTAGAAAGGCATTGGTAATTATTGATGTTGCAGTACGCTATCAATCTCTGTTACTGTGGTATGTTATTAGATTAACTATAAATAATTTAAACTTAAATTAAGCTCAATACTACTGAAAAAGGTTGTTTGTTTTATTGGTTATGTTTAATATATCATGGTGTTTAAACTGTAAATAACATGAATATCTTATATGAATTTGTCTTAGCAGAATGCACTAATATCTTTTATACCACATGTTGTTTATCTACGTTTACCTAACTGCTTCATGCCGTACATCATCTGCAGGAGATTCCAAAGAGCAAATGGGAGCTAATGGAAGCAAGCGAGAGACTCGGTATGTTGCTCTGATTCACAACTGGATTACTAGCTCTTCTTTTGTAGGAAGAGTAGAGATTTGTAAAACAATTAAATGCCTACTGGCTACATATTATTATCTCAAGCAATTAAAATGTTAAGTTGATTGACAATTGCTTGAAACCTTGTAGATAAGTTGGACGGTATCAAAAAGAAGCCGACTAGAACAAGCATGCAAGACATGGCTAATTTTCTGAGTGTAACTGAAGATTACGAAGAGAGAAGCTCTGCTCCAGGGAAAAAGAGGGTATGTTTTCAGATATACTTTCATAGGCTACATTTGAAAAAGCGCTTGCTTGACATTGAAATTTTGGTTTTAAATATTGGGGTAATTGTCGTTGATTGTTCCAGGTGCGTTGGGCTGATATTGAGGAAAAACATACCCAACGCCGAATGAGGGATGTTGGATTTGTTGTAGGAAACACTGATTGGAACAGAATGATGGATGATTCGCATGCTGACAAAGCTTTGAATAAGACAAAATTCATTTGAGTATTTATTCAAACATCCCTGTGCTGTATTTTATGTATGCTCTGTAAATTGTTTTGAATGTAAGGTATGAAATTTGTAAATAAAAGGAAATGTTAGGTGTTCCCAAACTCGTTCACATCAACCTGGACCTGTTAAATTTCCACCTTCGGAACAACAGCTGCTTGCTGTGGTACACTGGTAGTTTGCAAGAAAGGCTCGAAAGCATGATGAATGAAGAGACCATTTGAAAACTTGTGCGGACTCCTTATCTCGGATATGGCCATCCTGGATATATTGAACAAAGACGGTTCATAATAAGGATAACTGGAAGAATTTATCAAGACCAGGAAAGCAAGGCATCTGTGTAAGCACTGGTATTTTATAAGCATGTACACAGTATGAAACGGTATCAGCCTAGTAGTTTGGTCCCCCCCCAAAATCTGCTTGCATTGAGAGTTGCTTAGGTGAGGGGTAGGCTTGTGTTGAATTCCCTAGCGTAGCAGTGGAGCTACTAGACAGGCCGTCCAGTTTCATGAGGCAAGGTTGAGAGACATCTTATGAAATTTTTAGGTCATTCAAGCTATGTACGAAAACGTGAAATGTAGTTTGACATGTGTTTCATGCTTTGGGATCCCACTTTTATGTATCGGAAACGTTTCTGAAGATATATGCCCGCATTAAAATCAAATACAGCTTGTTAGGAAAGACGTCAGTCCAACCTTTGACCAGGCATGGCGCGCACTCGTTTCATCTAAGTATGTATAGCGCTATAAATGGATCCTTTCGAGGCAAATGTCCTGAAAAATGGTTTAGCTGTGTTAACATTTGATGATTGTTTAGTTGAGTAGTAAGGTTATGGTAAAGTGTATTATGTTCAGTAAGAATCCATGTAGACTACCGGAACAGTAAATTGTATGGGAAGTTTGATACTGGAACTGCATGAGCGCTGTTTTCGGATTCCCTGAACATATCTTATCTTACTTCATGATAGTGCGTGCTTTTTGTGTTTTGTTGCAATCCTTTTATAAGTCTGTAAGTCTAGTTGTGACACTGTAACACGGGTAAAATATTGACACAATGAAATGACAAAAAACATCTTCAAATCGCATGATAGACATCACAGCAATTTTGCGGGCATGTAGGGCCCACATAGGCCCCCACAATATAATAAAAGCTCAACCGTAGCATTCACTGAAACTATTTCTTTTTAAAAGTATTAATATCGATAATATTGTCAGTGATCTGCCCCAACTCCAACAGGAATACATCCATATGGTAGACTTCCACACCATAATTGAGCTGATATTCCAAGCCAATGCATATTGTTCCACATTTTCTAGCATAATAAATTCCGTTCAATTCACTAAAATAATGATACATTTTCAGGTACTACCTAACTGCTAAAACACTCTTGGCAAGAATGGATGACGCCGATCTTCGAGAACCTATCTCTCGCGTAGAAGATAAATGGAAAATCCTCCCGGCTTTTCTCAAAGTCAAAGGACTTGTCAAGCAGCATATCGACTCGTTCAATTACTTCATAAATGTTGACATTAAAAAGATAATGAAAGTAGGTTGATATGAGTTCGGTGTCATTTCTGAACCCTATTTTCTGCTATTTGAATCTGTTTTTCCAGGCAAATGAAAAAGTTCTTAGTGATGCCGATCCCAACTGGTACGTCAAGTATCTTGACATCCATGTCGGAGTCCCAGACGTTGAAGAAAGTTTTAATGTTACTCGACCGATCTCTCCCCACGAATGCAGACTGAGAGATTTGACATACTCTGCAACAATCACAGTTGATATAGAATATACTAGGGGACAACAGAGAATAATACGTAAAGGTCTTGCTATCGGCCGGATGCCGATCATGTTGCGTAGCTCAAACTGCGTTCTCGCTGGTAAAAATCATGTTGAACTAGCCAAACTGAATGAATGTCCGTACGATCCTGGTGGTTATTTTGTCTGCAAAGGACAAGAGAAGGTTATTCTTGGAATGAAATTCTATAAATGTTCTTTTTTTGGATGTGTGAATTCAATATTAACAAGGAATAAATCTATCGTAGGTCATTCTTATTCAAGAACAATTGTCCAAGAATCGTATGATAGTCGAAAAAGACCGGAAAAAATTGACTGGATGTTCTGTGCACAGTTCCACTCATGAGAAAAAGACGAGAGCGACTATCTTGCAAAAGAAGGGAAAGTTTTTTCTCCAGCAAAATGCTCTGGTTGAAGACACTCCCGTTTGCATCATCTTCAAGGCAATGGGAGTCGAAAGCGATCAAACCATAATGCAACTTATAGGTATGAGCTCCCCTAATCTGATTGGTAATATTATGCATACACTGACTTGGTATTGAAGATTTGGTAAAAATTGGTATTCAACGTTAGTTATAGTAATAATCCCAAGGGAACTCGTTAGAAAAATGTCTATTGGCTAACCAGTCACTATAATATTTCCAGGCACTGATGAAGAAATCATGTCGCTTTTTGCCCCATCCATTATCGAATGTCAAAAGTTGGAAGTATTTACACAGCTCCAAGCAATTCGGTATCTTGGTTCAAAGATGAGACGATCCCGTGGAATCTGGGGTGCCCCAAGAAAAAGCAGGCTGGACGAAGCACGGGATTGGCTAGCAACGACGCTTCTAGCTCATGTACCTGTTGAGGACTGGAATTATCACTGCAAAGTAATGTTTTTCATGGGATAGTACCATGATTCTTAACACATATAATAAATTAACTTATTTAACATTATATTTCTATGCAGGCGGTTTATCTTGGCCTAATGATACGGAGAACTTTACTGACGCAGTTGGGAAAGTTAGAAGTATGTATGTTCTTACAGAATTTTTTTATGTAGTATCGATTGGAAGATACTGCTTCCATGTAACAATAGCTTACATCTAGCTGGGGAAATTTTCAGCCTAATAACAATATTTAAATCACCACCTAGTCGTATGATACATGTTTGAACTAGGTCGATGATCGCGATTACTACGGAAATAAAAGAATGGAGTTAGCCGGAGGATTGGTCTCTCTACTTTTTGAAGATTTGTTTAAACGTTTCAATTCTGAGCTGAAGAAAATAGCCGATATGACGATACCAAAACCGCGGGCGGCACAGTTTGATGTCGTTCGTCACATGAGACCTGTAAATTGTTTCGAAAGAAAAATATATACCAATTTCTATTATATTTAATTTTTATATATTAATTATATTTTTTTCTGTCAGGATCTTATCACCAATGGACTCATAATAGCTATCTCGTCAGGAAATTGGGTGGTTAAACGTTTCAAAATGGAAAGAAAGGGGGTCACACAAGTAAGACACATTACAATTATATTACAGATAGGTAGAGCTAATTTTGGATAGGTAAACAGCTTTAAAGATCTATATATTCAGGTGCTAACAAGGCTTTCATATATCTCTGCATTGGGAATGATGACGAGAATATCTTCCCAGTTTGAGAAGACCCGCAAGGTCAGTGGTCCACGTTCTCTTCAGCCTTCGCAGTGGGGAATGCTTTGCCCTTCAGACACCCCAGAAGGAGAGGCGTGTGGACTGGTGAAAAATCTAGCTCTAATGACCCATATCACTGTGGACGTCGAGGAAGAGCCTACAGCACGACTAGCTCTTAATCTTGGAGTGGAAGATATAAATTTGCTCTCTGGTATCTATGTTTAGTATATTGTTCATAGCAAATTTACAATTTTTTTTTTTAATGAAATTTTTGTTTGATCCTTAGGTGAAGAAATTTATTCCCCGCTGGTGTACATGGTGTTCCTAAACGGTAATGTACTTGGAGTGATTCGTAGTCATAAAAAGCTTGTCAGAACGTTGAGACTTATGCGCAGGTGAGATATTCACTTCACTGAAATGCTAGATATTCTATTATAGGTTTGAAAGATGTTTATAGTAAGCCTGTCGAATTTCCACTGCAAAAAAGTGTTGAGTACCTAAAAGTTAATGCAATTTCAATTTTAAATACTCGTTTTACTTATGCCTTATTTTTAACAGAAACGGGTATCTCGATGACTTTATATCAGTCTGTACCAATCATGCTCACAGAGCTGTCTATATATCGTCAGATGGTGGAAGACTTTGCAGGTAAATGCGATACAGTTAAAGTCTGCTTGCTAGTTTTGAATTACCGAATATATTATATTATATAATCAATATTATCAGCGTGAATAACATCAATATCTGCATCTCAAGTTAATCGAACAAATGATTTTTCTATGTAAGAACTAATTTAAGAAATTATTATTGAGATTATACAATTTCGAGGTTGTCCCTTTTCATTCCATCTTGTTTGGTGATATTTCAGACCCTACATTATCGTTTCCAAGGAGAAATCACTCGTCACACAGGATCACATTAACGAAATGGAGCGTGGCTTAAGATCCTTCGACGATTTTCTTTGCGACGGTTTGGTCGAATTTCTTGATGTCAATGAAGAAAACGATTGCAATATCGCAGTCTATGAAGATTCTATCGGACCTAAAACTACGCATTTGGAGGTTTTGTATTTGTTTTCCTTGAAAACCTTCACCATTTCTTACTTACTAAATTTCACATCTGTGATATTTTTGTTTATTTTTCAAAGATTTTTTTTTTTTTTTTTTTTTTTTTTTT
>QRAM01000022.1:284238-357905 GCA_013436055.1 Halocynthia roretzi | reverse complement strand
TTTTTTTTTTTTTTTTTTTTGAGTTCAAAGTAATGTAAGTCTGCTCATAGACTTGTTCTTTATGGTTCTTTTCAAAGATTTTTGTAATACTAACTTGCAGATTGAACCCTTCACGCTGTTGGGTGTCTGTGCCGGCTTGATTCCCTACCCACATCACAACCAATCGCCCCGTAACACTTACCAGTGTGCTATGGGTAAGCAAGCAATGGGTACTATCGCTCTCAATCAAAGGAATCGGATTGACACTCTGATGTATCTTCTTTGCTATCCGCAGGTGTGTTGCAGTTTGGTCATAAAAAATGGTTGTTAGCATTTTGTACCAATATTAATTCTCCCCTTGCAGGCTCCACTGGTTAAAACACGGACGATAGAACTGATCAATTTTGAGAAACTTCCAGCTGGCCAAAATGCTGTAATAGCTGTGATGAGCTACAGTGGCTATGATATCGAAGATGCATTGGTTTTGAATAAGGTATGGAACGACTATATATATTGACCAACCGAAATTTGTGTATAACTCCATTTTGTACGGCTACTGCCAGGCATCGTTGGATCGTGGATATGGAAGATGCTTAGTGTACAGAAATCAGAAATGCATTTTAAAAAGGTATGCAAATCAGACGTACGATCGAGTTCTGGGACCAGCCTTGGATCCAGATACAAGAAAACCCATCTGGAAACATCAAATTCTTGACGCGGACGGCATATGCATGCCGGGAGAAAAAGTAGAAAGCAAGCAGGTTAGACTTGACTGAATGTATTTCGAATCTCTTATTTCTGAAAATTATTTAAATAAATTGAGAATTATTTGGTATTAAAAAGGTTCTTGTCAACAAATCATGTCCTCGACAAACAAATACACTGCAACAAGGAGAACAACTGTCTTTCCAAGAAGTTCCATCTTCCTACAGAGGACCCATTCCATCTCATATCGAAAAGGTTGTCTGCAATCTCTGTAATTTTAGAATACTTTTTTTTGTTATTTAGAAGAAATGAATAGGCAGTAAAATATTTGGTTTGATAATCAAGGTGATGGTGTCCTCCAATACTGAGGAAGCTTTCCTAATTAAAATATTACTGAGACAAACCAGAAGGCCAGAACTTGGTGATAAATTCAGTTCGAGACATGGTCAGAAGGGTGTTACTGGTTTGATAGCGCAACAAGAAGACATGCCTTTCAATGAGTACGGAATTTGCCCAGACGTGGTAATGAATCCTCATGGCTATCCATCTCGTATGACGGTCGGAAAGCTAATAGAACTTCTCGGCAGCAAAGCTGGTAATACATCTGATATGCTTCTCTAGTTTACCAGCATTTGTAGTTGATCTGGTTTTGTAGGTGCTATTGAAGGCAAATTTCACTATGGTACTGCGTTTGGTGGTGACAAAGTAGAAGATTTGTCAAAGGTACTCTGCGACCATGGGTTCAACTATGCTGGAAAGGATTGTCTAACGTCTGGCATTACTGGAGAGCATTTAGAAGCATATATTTATCATGGTCCTGTGTATTATCAAAAGCTGAAGCATATGGTTCTCGACAAAATGCATGCAAGGTATTATGACCTAACTTGGATGAATAATACGTTATATTATTATATTATATATATTTACTTTTCTATGATAATTCAACAATCTTGAATTCAGAGCTCGTGGCCCTAGAGCTGTATTAACTAGACAGCCCACCGAGGGTCGTTCTCGGGACGGTGGTTTGCGACTTGGCGAAATGGAAAGAGATTGTTTGATTGGATATGGTGCCAGCATGCTCTTGCTGGAACGACTTATGATTTCAAGCGACCAATTTGAAGTTGATGTTTGTGGAGTATGCGGCCTGCTAGGCTTCTTGGGATATTGTCAGTACTGTCGATCTTCACGTGCAATCGTTAAACTCCGTATGCCCTATGCTTGTAAGCTGCTGTTTCAGGAACTTACGTCAATGAACATCATTCCTCGCTTGAAGTTAAAGCCTTATAACGAAGATTGATGTCAATATGGTGTGTTTGAATGAATAAATGGTAGAGGTTGTGTGTCCGTATACAGAATTTAATTTAGGTTGGTGTACTGTTAAAGTGCTGTATTTAGATGAAAAGGCCCTAGGCTATTCTACTTATCCCCTTATTACCCTTGTCACCAACTACCTAGTTACTTAACCTTAACTCAAAAAGAGGATAATGATCGTGAAGTAAAATTTTCAACCGCAAGATGTCCCTGTTGGATCATTTATAACCGTTGAGTGAAGTGAAAACTTCCAACCGCTGGATGGCAAAGTACAATCAACGGTTATAAATGAACTTCTACTGTTCCAATGACGCCAAATTTAGCACATATCAGACGTAATACATAAACTATCATTGCCTGAAAAAATTGAGTCGATTGAATCAGGTTAACCCCGAAAAAATCAATTTCGAAACTAGAATATCTATTTCGGGTCGGTTGTAACGGTCGTAACGACTGACCCCGCGTTGAACAACCCTTAATAACTTGCGGACCAATTACCGTCCCACTATATACGACACGACAATGAATGTAGAATTTCATAGCAAATCCATACATATAAATCTCATATGCACAGCAAACTAACGGTAACCGTTATCCTCTTTTTAAGTTAAGGTTAAGTTACTAGGTTGTTACTGACTTAAAAAGGGGGGGGCTCCCGTTAGTTTGCTGTACATATTAGGCTTATCTGTATAAATTCGTTATGAAATTCTACATTCATTAGTGTGTCATATATTAACCTGGGACCAATCCTATTCAAATTCAATAAACCGGCGACTAGAAACTCCGGCGTCCAACATACCCCAGGGCATTGCAACTGGGGCTGGACTTGTATTGCTGTAAAGTCGAATTTGCGTCTAGATACGTTAATCCACTCTGCAGAAGTGGATTATGGGTTGGAATCGTATGGAAAATGTGTCATGGTATTATTTAAATATTCAGTCTTCACATTTACCGGTAAATTATCTTACTTGCCCCACCAATCATTGTTTTGGCGCTAAACTATTTTATATAAAGGATCCCTCGAAAGCACTAAAAGTTACGGCTGAAAACAGCTGTAGAATCCGAGCACGAGTATAGAGTTACAGTAGACTAGATAGCAATCATTTTTAGGTTTAAAGTAGTAAACTAGTATTGCTAAATACTGGATATCAGTTTTTTATCAATCATAGACCACTAGGAAAGCTTTCGCGATAAAGTTTTTTTACATTTAGGTTGTATCCTTTTTTTAGTGTTTTAAGGCCCATAAACGCTGTGTTGTCATGCCAAAACGAGTCACTAGATCCAGCCTCAATGAAGCTGCAGTTGTTGTGTTGTACGATCAAGAGAATGAGATGAAGCAACATGATGCTGCTGCCACCAAAAAAAATCGACGGCGGTCTAAGTTGAATTTTTTTCCGGCCAAAGACAAGGAGACCGTGGATCCTGCTACCGTTGCTGAGGTGAAACAGGAAACTGCGGACGATATAGACAGTCTGTCAATTTGTCAGTGGATCCCGAACTTAAGAAAATGCAAATATACTTGTGATAAAGTTTTTGAATCGCCGCGTCTGCTGTTGGAGCATTTGATAAAAGATCACAAAAGGTCGGGTAGTCCAAACAAGTTCCACTATTGCCGGTGGAAAAATTGTTCTGCATGGAGATCCAAACAGTGTTTCAGATCGCATTCGAGTTTTGAGGTATTGTTGATGTATGGTTGTCGTTAATATTCTAGCCAGTGAAGCTGCCAATGTCAAAACATTCTCAAGGTTGTTGAATTATGTTTAGGATCATTTGAGACCTCACACGGAGTGTACAAAAATGCCAGCACTATATTTTGGTGATGGAGCATATTCCATTGATTCTACTAACGATAAAAATCAAGAAATTGATGACTCGGATGTAGATGTTATATATATCCCCGCGGATACATCTGATGGTAAGTTGTTAAACACTGAATTAGTTCAACATATTACTTTATCTATTATAAAAAGGTACTATTTTAATAATGTGGTCCTTTGAGGATCTAGTTTAGAACTGCAATCCATGTATGCACCATTGAGAAATTACAGTAAAACACTAGAGAAGAACTATCCAAACAAATATGTATTGTGAATACTGGTTTCAAAGCAACATTAGGATTAGGTAGACAATGAATATGAAATAATACCTAAGCTTCTCTCAACCTTAAGCCAATTCATTTGTCATTTGCTTTTGCATTATGTCATAGGTTGGGGCTGGTTAAAAGGTAAAGATAAGTTATTATTCGCGATGCTCATAAGTAAGGTATTAATCAATCACACAATTGATGTCCGAATTGTTCAGTTACATTACAAGTTTTTATCATCAACACAATCTTGATATTACAAATCTCAACATTTCACTCTTGCAAGCATTAAAATCACTTGATATTACCATCCCTCTTAACAGCATTAAAATCACCATAATCACGTTTTCCAGTATATTTTTACACTCCACGTCTTACCATGTCAGAGACTCTATATTTGTCTCTGTAGCTATGTTTTGTTTAGGGAGTGAAATTCGCGCTTCACATTTTTCCCCACTATTATACATCAGTATATTATAACCCGTTATCGTTATATTCTCCACAACTACCGGCCACAATTATTACCATCTGGCGTTTATACAATTCTACTCCCTATAAGTGAATATTTTAAGTAATATTTCATCATAATTGGTGAACACCAACAAATTTGTCCCATAAGCAAGTAACAGAATTAGAATTATTTGATCAGCATTGCCTTTTACGGAATACTGATGTATCCGATTTATTTTAGTTAATTAACCCAAAATATACCGCAGAGGGTGTCATAGGGCTATCTGACTACTGAGGTATAAGTGGTATTTATTCCTTAGAATGGCATTTTACTGAAACCGCTAGATATCACATGGGTTCTGTCAAACTCCTTTTTTGTGTTTTTTCTCTTGTAAACAGTTACGGTAACAATCCTCTATTTGGGTCTTTTTACCGAGGAAAGCCAGGAAATTCCTCCAGTTAGAAATGAAATTTAGTTTTTGGGTTGTAGATAGATTTGTTGTTTCCCCTTTTTTCACTCATTAATCTGATTCACTACTTAAGATTCAGATTACAGTCCTGATACCAAAATAAAATCTCCCAAAAAAAGAAAGAGGAAAGCTTCATTACCTGCTAAGACACCAGCTAAAAAGATATGCAGCAAAATCACAAGCCTGGCTGTCCTCCAAAAGTCGCCAAGTGAGCTCCAACCCTCGTCTGGTCATCCGCGAATAATTACGAGCAAACTCACGGAATATAAATTCATCTGCCAATGGGAGGTACATCTTCAGATTACGTTGTCCAATTCTAAACAGGTTACTTGCACACGTAAATACTCAAATTACAACGAGACCATCCAGCATTTGGAAGGGCATCACTTGAGTACGATGCTTAAAAAGAAAATGCAATGGAAGTGTTACTGGAAAAACTGTGAACTTGGTTCGAAAGTTTTTGAATCTGTCGATGAGCTGGCGAAACACATCAGGATTCATGCCGAATATGTATCACCTGGTATGTATACACTGATAAAATAAATAAATATCTCAAAAGCATCATTATAATAACATTACACAGCCTACCGCTAGGATGAGAACTTGAGACAATTAAATTTAAAGCTAACGGTAAAGTAAAGATTTTCCTGCTCTAAATTAGGCTGTAATGATATTAAACTTAGTAATGTTTACCCATTAAAATCATTCTGTGGGCTTTTACCATATATGCCGGACCCCTAAATTTTTGAGGTGTATTTTCGGTTGTAGCCTATATTCACCAGATAACTAAACTTCCATCTGTCAGGAATATGTATGTGTAAACCAGGGGCTCTTCAGCATGTATGCAGTATGGTAGACTTGAATCTTTCATACAAATTATGGTACAAGAATATCATGATTAATTGCTTAATGCTTGGTTTATTAGTCCACCCCTACTTTTTTGGTAAACCAAATTTTAAGTAATTTACCCTGATGAATTTTCAGATAGTTTCGTCGTCGCTGACGCAATTAAGCGGGTTGCCATTGCAAATGAATCACCGAAGACTGAAACTATTGAACCATCATTGCCACGTTGCATTTGGCAAAATGATGGTAAATCCTGGATGAGTGCTACGTTACAAGCCTTTGTGTCCCTTCCGTTTCAAAACGAAGTTGGGCAACCGTGTGCCATATTCAAGCTGTGCACCCTTTGCCGACTCAAGTCCCTGAAATATCGTATCGATAACACAGCCAAATGTGGTGAAGTTTTTATTCCTTATGAATTTACTAAATGTATGCATGATAATCGCTGGAACCTGGAGGATGGTAAAGATTTTATTATCAAGTTATTGGATGCCCTGGCTGCAGATGAAAAAAAGAATCATAACAATTACGTGTTCAAGGACAAGTTTTGGTTTAGTTGCCTCTGGATGCCGAAACAGCGTTGTCCCATGCATCAGATCGGGAAAGAGATTGATAAATATTTCTTGCACAATACCTGTACACGTTGTTGTGCATACTTTCCCTTCAACACTCAAGAAAATTTGATTTTCAGAATTCAGGAAGGAATGGTATACTTCGAAAATTTAGTCATTCAGGGAAGGTTGTTCGAGCTTCGAGCTGTCGTCGCCCAAGATATGAGACAGCAACATGAATTTTATGCCTGTTGCAAACTTAAGGGTGTCTGGACATGCTACCGTCATTCGAGCGCCAACACCGTCACTATTGCAAACATTCTAGGTAATCCAAAAGTTTGCGTTTTGATGTATTCGTTGAAAAGCGAAGCCGGAACAAATGTGACAGCGAGTGAACACTTTTATAAGTACGAAGATATAATAAAAAATTGCGCAGAGCCGCTAGTAGAAGCGGTCGCGGAAAAGGCGATTGTACTGAAAAGAGAACATGAACCTGTTACAAACGAATCAAAGCCTGCTGGAGATATAAAAGTGGTCCCAGAAAATAAGATCGCACTGAAAAGAGAACATGAACTTGTTACAAACGAATCAAAGCCTGCTGAAGATATAGCAACACATTGCCCAGAGCCGCTAGTGGAAGCGGTCGCAGAGAATAAGATTGTACTAAAAAGAGAATATGGACCTGTTACAAACGAATCAAAACCTGCTGAGGGAAAGTTCGAAATCTTGAGACGTTTCACAAACCGTTGTTTTACGAACATCGATCATTGTAACTCATGCATCAATGCTGTACTACAGTCGCTGATTCAGACTCAATTATGCAATGTGGAAGGAAAGTTATGTAATGGAGCCACTAATTGCTACTATTGCAGAATGGTTTCATTAGTCCGGCGTTTCATGGCGAACGACCATGCGGTGACTGCATATGATTTCACTCTCTCTAGATCGGTATTTGACATGAGCGAACATAAGGAAGGGGACCCTGCTGTTTATATAAGCGATCTGCTCAATGAAATCATTTCCAGCGAAAGAGTAAACCATACTTCTAGTATCGCCAAACGCAAGTTTATGGTACGTTTTCAGAAAAAATCATGTGCTTGCGGCTCAAATTTCAAGGTTTATCACTGGCCAGTTTGTCCAGAAAAGAGGAACGTCTCTCTTGACGATCTGATGGCCAAGCTCGAAACTCTATGTACAAAATGTAATAAAATGACGGATTTGGAGCCTGTGTATATGCCAGAGAACTTGGTCATTACGATTTCAAGCGACAAAAGCAATGCGGACGCTAGCGTCCATTACCCGGTGGAATGGACGTTTCAAGGAGTGCGATATTTTTTGTCTTCGGTTATTGTTAGTGATGAGAAGTCCAGGCATTATTTCACCTGCTGCAAAATTTTTGATAAATGGAAGTGCTATGACGATACCAAAGTCACTGAGCGATCCGTCTTCGATATACAGGGCAAGGTTCGAGTGTTGGTATATGTTACGAGGGAGCTTACTGCCGATTTTCTGAAGTATAGTTGGGATACTCCTAAGAGATTTTATCGATTAACGGATGGAGATTGTTTACTATAATAATTGTCGAAATTTCAAGAAGATTCTCTGCTTGTGTGCTGGTATACCTTTATTACTACTATATTGAATGCACTCCATGCAGCCAAACAAATGGTGATTTTATGAGTTGGGAATAGTAGCAGCATGCACACTATTTCTTCTCTTTCTTTCTTAGTCGTTGAGTTCGTTGTTCATAGCTACTGCTCTCCTCGCTTTTATTCTAGGAATCCATCGAAATCTAATTTTTCCTCTTGTTCTATAAATACTGAAGTAATTATTTCAGACAACAGAGGTATAAGATGCAATAGGTGATTCAATGAAAGTGCTTTCAGTACTCTTGATTTTTTTATAGCGGTTCGGTATCCATATACAATTCAGTTCTAGATCATGGTAATGAATCGCAAGTTCACAACATTTCATTTTCCATATATTTATCATGCCATAACATAATATGTGACATTGTGCTGTGAGGATTTGGAACTAAGTACTACAAACAAAACCTCTAAAATTTGTATGGGTTGGGTTTCGAAGACTATGTACAATCGAGTCTATTGTATTCAATTGTTTTGCTAGCATTAGGTCACTCCACAACAACTACAATAAATTTCTTCGACAAGACGGGGCATTTATTCTTCAAAAATTAAATATATTTAACTAAATTCCAGCTGTGATTAATATATGACGAGCGATGAAGGATTTTATTCAAGAGTAATTTTCACCGAGCCAAGGTCCAACCGCGAGTGTTTCTGTTTACGTCACGTGCACACCAGTTGCATGTCTACTCGTAGTCGTTCAATTCGAAGTTCAACCAATGGGAAGATATTCATTACCAGTAATTACCCGGTTTGGAAAATAATGAATGCGCCAATTAAGGTGTCGCGTGGATATCCTATCAACGTAATAATTGGATTATCTAGCTATTCCTTTAATTAGAGTTCCATACCAACGGTTCAACCGATTCGGGCACAACCGTGCCAATTGTCGCTATCCGATCTAGAGAAAATTCCTGTACGCTATTTCACTGGGAATTGTAGCAATCCTTTAACATATCTGAACGCTGATGATATTAGTATACCTCGAATAGTAAAAACAATCCTTCCACTTGGTAAGCCGAGAGAATCATTTATCCAATGGAGAAATCTAGATGCGGATCCAGATTACACATTACATGTCCTGCGAATATATTGTAGTGGGTTGATATCTATCAACCCGAACCTGCAAACAAAACATGCGAGTATATTTATTTGCTCATAACATTGCTGGAGTAAAATTTCGTCCATACGACCACTAAGAGCCTTTTGTTTGTATTATCGTCGCAGGTGACAATTATCAACACTGGACGAGATCTTGTAAACAATAGAGGGGAGGCTTCTGTAACTATCGTAAAGGAGAGAAAACTGTGGGAAACGGAAATGCATGCATGAACTTCCCAAAGTTTATCCCAAATAAAAAACCGAAATTGTACGGTAAATATTTTCATTAATGTTATTATTTTTAAAATACCTCAAATTCATAAAATCAAAACTTCAATCCTGAGGTTCACAATATAATATTGGAAGATCACTATTGTTTCGTCTTTATCTTTACTGAGTGTGGGTATAATGAGCGACCATCCTGATTCAGTGCGTGGTTAAAAATCATGTACGACAAACATTTTAAATTATATCATTTCATAATTGTAATTTAATAGTATGATTTTTAGTATTTTCAATACATATACAGTACTATATTTCATATTTATTCACCAGCCAAATACGTTATCAGTTATAGCGGAAAGTTGTTTGTTGTCAAATACTTTGATTATTTACATTAATTTCTGATCTGTTTGTTTTAGATAAACTAATGTCAATAATAGATAACAGTTGTTCCACGTGTGAGTGACGAATTCTTAGCCATCGTCATGTATGCGCATCCAGCCTCGGGTAAAATATAGATACAATGGACATATATTTTCGCATTAAAAAATAGAAAATGAACATATCTCCTGATCCTATTCCACAAGGCATTTGTAAATTATGTTGGTTATTTAATATGGTGAGAGGAACGTTTTTCTCCAACAGAATTCACGAACAATTCAGTATTGGTTTACCAACAAAAATTGAAACATTGGAACAACATTGACCTGCTTCGAATTTAGGTCTGTTGGACTACCTATAGGAATAAACCAGAGATTAACGAATTGTGAAAAATGCAAATCAAAATATTTTGAAGTGAAACTTGATTCTTCTTCATCCTCAGATAATTGGATAAATCAGATGAATCGGATAAATCACCAAATGAAATAGCTAAGGTAATCGTTCAATTCAATCATTCAGTAATGGTGATAATTACCGAAATGTGAATCTTCTGGTGAACAATATAGGAACTTATTAATCATCGGTCTCATTTAGTGCAAGTTGAACGTAATGAGCATTTCCCGCTGATAGCGGAAGACATTGAATGCCTATTCACAATGCAGGCTCGGTGAAGTCCAAGGATAATTATCCTAGCGTGGGAAACATGTGACTGAGGAAACGTGGAATGGAAAGTAGCTATTAAAAAAAACCTCACCGTTCTGGGATAAAGGATTTTAGCAGTAATAAATTTATAAATGTTTTTTAATATATTTCCCGATATTTTAGTACCGTAATTATTGTTTTAACCCTATATCGAATCTACATTTCAAGGGCCAGTGAACGTTATAAGCGATGAAAATCCGTACGTGACTTGTGGAACGTTGTGACAAAATCACGGAGATAACATCCATCCGCAAATTTCTGCACTATTATCCTATAAAGAATAGACCAACACCAAATCTTATGTGAGGGATAAAAATATTTCATATGAAACTGAAAAAGAATTACGGAGCAAAATCAATCGGTTCAGTCGAGTTTTAATTCGAGAACATATTCCGTTATAATATTTCTTGTGTTTGGAAAATGAGAATATTGTTTACAAAAAGAATATTCCTATTGTAAACAGACATGATGCAGATACCGATATTGTTGTAAATTTTGTTCAATGTAAATATCACGCGAAAGATTGTCAATATTTTTCGTCCAACGGCAGGCAACTGAGTATGCAAACATTTTGTTTATATGGATATGCAGTAGGAGAAGAATTTAACGCGTGTTGGTGGACACACTTTTGTTTGCATTGTGGTCGCAGGTGACAATTATCAACAGAATGGGGAACAATTATCTCTCAATGTCAACAATCGAGGTCAATGTCGCAGAGGGGGAGGCAGACAAGGAGTGAGGGAAGATGACCGGAAGGATTGGTGTGGGAAAACTCGAAATATAGCAAGAGAAAAAGGCAAGGTTACTGATAGTGTTTTGTATATATACCGAGGTTGACGACGAGCAAATCATATCAATCTTTCCATCATCCAATACAACAGTAATTTAATTGAGCGAATAAATATTTGTTTCGGGAAAGCAAGATATATTTCTATTGAAGAAAGCAAAAATGGCATACGCAACAGCTTACGCTTTCTCCCATCAAGCACCGACTGCTCCTTTCCCCGGATACACATCAACTGGTTACGAGAACGTATTACCGCAACCAATGCATGGTATCACCTCTCCGGGATCTCAAGCAGCTCTTTACAATCCTCACCTGAACGTTGCTCCTCTTAGAAACCGACAAAATATTCAGAATCCGACTTATATCAACCCACCATCTCAGCTTAAAACGGATTCTCAATTCTTTACCGGAGTTCACCAACCCTTCGACTACTCCTACAGGAACCAGTATTTGGCGTACGGTGGCGGACAAGCACAGACTACCCAGAAAGGTCTGACTTGCAAATGGATCGTAAGCGGGAAAAGCGGCGAAGAAAACGCGATAACCTGCGACAGAGAGTTTTACAGCATGAACCAACTAGTTGACCACGTAACCGTTGACCATGTAGGAGGACACGACCAGGCCGACCACACTTGTTACTGGAAGGACTGTACAAGAGAAAAATCCTTCCAGGCTAAATATAAATTAGTCAACCATATTCGAGTTCATACTGGAGAAAAACCATTCATCTGCTTGTTCCCCAACTGCGGCAAAGTTTTCGCTAGAAGCGAGAATTTGAAAATTCACAAACGTACCCATACGGGAGAAAAGCCATTCGTTTGTCCTTTCGACGGCTGCGATAGAAGATTCGCGAACAGCTCCGACCGTAAAAAACATACCTACACTCACTCTACGTCCAAACCGTATGCATGCAAAGTACAAGGATGTAAAAAGAGCTACACCCATCCCAGCTCTCTCCGAAAACATTTGAAAATGCATGAAGCCGAGGGGATTAAGGTAGAAAGCGACGGAGGAAGCAGCGATTCCAGAATGACGTCCCCAACATCCAGTAACGGATCGTCGAGCAGCAACAACGCGGAATCTGGTGTATCGCCTAAATCGCCAACAGACAATGTGTTAACCGGATCCATTTCTCCCCGTTCCAGTGGTAGTAACAATGGATCTGAAATCAATTCCTTTGCTCCACCAAATATCGATCTCGGAAGAGATCTTGGCGTTTGCTCAGGTGTCAAATTCGAACCCCAACCGGGTTTTCGAACGAACAACCCATTTCCATATTACGAAGTTCAAGGTTCGACGACAGTAGGTACCCTTCCGTCAAATTCGCCATTTTATCCTGCAGCTACAGCGACACAGCATTTGTCGTCCATTGCAGAATCCGTGGCAACCCACACTCCTTACAACGCTGGATATTACCATCAACCATCTGCTCCGACATACATGATGCATCCGCAGCATACTCCCATGGAGTCTGAAGTTCAAGCTCCTTCAATCAAATATCTTCCGGCTACAGAAATGTATGAATCCTATCCTAGTGCCGGGTATTCCAATCACTTCCATCAGTTTTAACCTGTTTTTGACTATAAATCTTTTCAATTTGCCGCACTGTGCCTATTTAAATTATAAATGTTTGCATGTGAATAGTAAACTTGTAAATATCTGAAAAATAAATCCTAACAAATGCTACTTGCTAGTTTTAGCTGAATTTAAAACAAGTTCGAAGTGGGCGTGGAATGATGGAAAATATAGATCCCCGAGGATACGCCCAACGTAGAATAACTTCCCACGCTTGTTTACATTAGGTTATCTTATGTAAACAGACGAACCAATGCAAATACCTAAGTTCCGACGGAAACAACTTTCTCCATCCTAAGATAAGCAAGTTGTTATGTTTATTTATTCTGTAAAGTAAAGGTTTATTTTGCTACAGCCATCCTAACAAACCATTGGTATTACAAAATGCCATTCCCCATTGTGGATAATTTTGTTATTTCGAAAGTATAGATCACTTTTTTATCATTAATACAGTGTACTGAAATGTTTCTGTACACCTGTTTCTATCATCCCCGTGTCAGTTTACTATAGTACTGAACCCAGTTGAAATAGTGTTATAATTTGGTGCATGTATATTCAATTCCTTCCTTATGACTTCCTACTTGCCACTTATTGTCGTATATTCTATCCTCAAAGGCCACAAGTTTTCTAGGTGGTCATAGTGCTTTATACCATATAGCACGAAATGTTTTATAACAACACGCTAGTAACGGAGCATTTTACCACGAAACCAATCATTAAAGATTCATATAATGACATTATGCATAATTGATGAATTAATAACAATAGGAAAATGTCAGCTAAGTGGGGTGTCGTGTGGAAGTTGTCATTGAGCCTAAATACGAGCACTGAATATGTTAAGTCACTTGTCATATGTCATATGTCACATAGCTGTGAAAAGTACCGAGAGCTAAATTTTTCTAAGTAACCTGTGGCATCGCAGCCTGAGAGATACTGTATATGTAATCAACAATAACCATAATGATCGACTTTCCACTTCCTGGTACGCCTGTTGCTATAGATATTGAAGAGGATAATAAGGTGAGGGATACTTTGATAGTTTGCTAAAAAGACAATTGAGCTAAAAACGAAAACTAACTTGCAGGTGTACCTTCGTCTTATCACTGTCGATAGCAAAATGGTATACAAATCGACACAAGTTGACGTCTGAATAGTGTTACAGTAATTTATATTGAACAAAACTTATTATTACTGTACGGACTTGTATGCAGATATGAACAGACACATCAAATATTATCTGACAGAATTATCCAAAGTATTCTTCCCATAATATATATCTTGTATGTAATGGGTATGTGAGTGAGTACGTAAGACTGAATCTTGCTTCGAAACCTACCTGCTACCTACAGTTTTAACTCATTGCATTTGTTATAGAACGTAAATATCACAGGGAAAAGCCGGTCGGCTACTTCTTCGTCAGCTCACAGTTCGCGATCTATTAATTCTTTGATGTTTTCATCGAGACCTTCATCAAGTTCTTCGAATCCTCATAGTTCATCAAACTCACACAAGTCATCTACTGTTTCGCTTCAAAGTGTGGGTAGGAGCAGACCGGAAACTGCAAGTTCGCGTTCGTCTGGATCTAGCACCGGGTCCATTGAAGCCCTGTCTCTTTCCGATTACGGAAAACAGTCTAAGAACGATTCCCAGTGGAGGAGCAAACTAAGGCCGAATTGTTTCATTCCACCTCTGACTGATAAGTAATTGATACTATTTCTGAGATTAACCTATACACGAAGTAAAGTATTATTATTACGCAGTTGCTTAGTTCTCCGCCGTGTATTAATTAATCAATTAGCTTGGGTAGTCCAACTTTATCAGCACTGGAGACGAGAAATTTTGTGTGTATGCTCCACATAGTGCCCTGCATTTTTTTAACGTTTTCCCTCATTATACAGATTTTTATGTCCAGCTTGCAAGGAAGTCCTTTACTATCCGGTGTGCTTGACAACCTGTGATCATGTGGTTTGTAGCGTCTGTCTCTCTGATATCATGAAAGGTATGAGGTGTTGTCCAATTGATAGAAAGCCCATTGAGCGCTCGCAGGTAAGAACG
Organism: Halocynthia roretzi; assembly: GCA_013436055.1. Classification (NCBI taxonomy): domain Eukaryota; kingdom Metazoa; phylum Chordata; class Ascidiacea; order Stolidobranchia; family Pyuridae; genus Halocynthia; species Halocynthia roretzi. The sequence continues at coordinate 343,044 of QRAM01000022.1, read as the reverse complement.
TTACCAAGGTGCTCTGAAATTTGGCAGATTTTTAGCAAATTTACTTTATCTAGTAATCTGTTGAATATTCTCCCTCCAGGTGATCGTCAATCGTGATTTCAATCGCGAATTGAACTTGCAGAAGTTGAAATGCCCGCAACATGATTTGGGTTGTTCTTGGTCTGGTACCTACGAAAATTTCAAGGTTATTTAACTGTGATTTTTGCGCTTATGTATTTTACGTTAAGCACTATGGAGTTTGGACGTGAACCGAGACATCTAAACGAATGTTACTTGAATACATCTAATTCGATTTTACCCCTACTCTAGATGCATTTCATGGAGTGCGAACGAATCGAGCTGATTTGTCCGAACGGGTGTGGCAAGACGTTTGAAAAGCGTCGCTTAGACGATCACGTGATGAAAGAATGTTCTCTTCGTATGGTGACGTGTGAGTTTTGCTCACACGCGGTTCGTGTTGAGAAGGAGATAGATCACATGAAAGATTGTCCCCGATTTCCTATTACCTGTCCAAACGCATGTGGAAAGAAGGTAACGTATGCATGGATTACACTGTAGAAAATATCTCCTTTGAAAGGGATATCTCATGATGTTGCCAGATGCGTTATTCTTTATCATTGGTAGTACTATACGACATCTTTCATTACATTTTCCTGTATATTTTGTCCTGGAATGATATTCCCATATTTCTTATTCAGCAAATACCAAGAGAAGACTTAGAGGACCACATTAGGAATGAATGTCCTCACGGTGAAATCAAATGCCCATTCAGAAGAATGGGATGCTTTTTTATGGTAATAATTTGAAATTGCTTGGTATCCTTTAGAATGCATATGGGGATTTGGATATTATCATAAGCGAGAATCATGAAAAGCAAATTATCTTTTTGTAAAGTAAAATGATCTTATCTCGTGATATTATCTTATGTCTATATCAGGGAAGTCGCGAAATGATTAGTCGACATATTGCAGAGGATAATCCTAAACACATGGAATTGATTTGCCGAACCATGGACGAATCTGTGGATAAAATAAGCGATCACCAACGTGCTGTCGAAAGACACGACAGTGTTATCCAGGATAACATACGACGGGTTGAGGACATTTAAAATAAAATTTACCTTTTTCATATCAAGATATTTTTCATCTTTCTTATATGTATGTGAAATATATCATATCATTTTCCTTTAAACAGATATGTCACCTAATCAGGATGTATGGCTGTCAAATGTTATGGAAAATCGATAGCTGGGCTCAAAGAGTGGTGGACGCGACCAGTGGAAAGAAAACTATTCTTCGGAGTCCACCGTTCTTTACGGGAAAATATGGTTATAAACTCGCGTTAACCCTTCTACCGAATGGCGACGGCATGGGTATATTGTAGTTACCAATATTTTGAACATTACATTAGATATACTAGTTTTTAGGGTTCAAGTGAACGAATGACCGTTTGTAATTTCTTTAGCCAAAGGGAAGTATATCTCCCTGTATGTGTGCGTTTGCAAAGGCGAATATGATGCGCTAGCCACTTGGCCTTTTAATATGGTCATAACCCTCACTCTGGTGGACCAGTGCCAAGATCCAAACGGAAGAATTAATCATAGCTATACGTTGAAGCCCAATCCGTGCAAGGTGCTAAATAAACTGTTTTTTTTCAAGGAGGAACCAACAAGTATATTATAAAGTATATCATTTTGTTAATTGTATTCAGGAAAACATGCCGTTTCTGGGGCAACCACTAACTAGCACTAATCCTAGTTTCGGAGCTCAGAGCTTTGCTGCAATAGATTTGCTGGAAACGCGAGATTACGTCAGAGATGATGTCATATTCATTAAAGTTCATGTGGATGACCCTTGATTGACCCCTTGTTATATTATATGTATCATGCAGTATATTTTAATTGTAGCCTTTACCTCTAGTCACGAGTCAAGTTGAATAGTTGATAGTTGAAGAATGCATGACATGAGTAAATGTAAATAAGTGAGTACTGAATAAAGTATTGAACAGCGAGTAAAAGGGACGAATAGAATTGTTAGAAACGTAGGATCCAATATGATTTAGAAATACCACTTGTGTTAATATCATCCGACTTTAATTAACTATTATGGAAGTCATGAACAGTAATCTGAAGTCCGTATTATAATACTGCTGTACCTGCTGACTTTTCATTGTCCTGATGATCTTATGAATAATTGAGCTAAATTCTCTCTGCTTGCAGATTAGCCACGTAGCTCCATTATTGCTTTATTAAGTTCGACAGATATAGGAAAAGTTGCGTGGCGTGTTGGCTTGTTCTTTATGTATAGTCATCGCCTTGAATGTACAGTTCTGAAAACAGTTCAAGTTCGGCGTCATATCTAGCAAATAAGTTTTGAAACGCAAATGGTATTGAGTCATATATGGCCTGTACGGTAAAATTATGAATGTGCTTTTTAATGCTATCTAAGATCGAGATCTTATTTGTCAGGTCAGGTCCTGATGATACTAAGGAGGGGAAGTGTGAAATCGGGAGAAAACGATTAGCTCCGCAAGTGGCTAATAAAGTGCGATATCATCGATACTGTTTGAATGATACCGGAAATTCTATATGACGTCAAGTAATAACAGTCTAAAGATGAAATATATTGATTCGCATATACTAGATAGGTTTAAACCAGTGTAACAGCTTACAGACGTCTACCGCACATCAGTTGCGTGTTCTTCGTTAAGGAGCCTTGCCTTGTTTAGAATGAGGCTGACTTAGGCTTGAAACGGACTTGTAGCTTTTGATGTGAGATTTATCTGTATACATTCTATATAGAAGAGAGGTATGTTTTTTCTTGGGTAGCTAGTCAATGCATCACTAGTGTTTGCATCATTGACACATTGGATTATATAACAGAGTAACCGGCAAAATATACATACTACATATATGAATACTTGCCATTTTAGAATTTGACGAGTGAGATTTTTTTCATTCGGGTGCCATACATATTAGTACAGTGACGTCAGTACGTTTCAAAATTTGCAGAACAAATTTATACAGCGTAACTGCTGTTCTGTACTTTTCCCACTGTTGGATTCAGTGGTTCTGTGTAAGTAGAGAGCTGTTATTCCGAGATATGGTCATAGAACGTGGGCTGTCATTCTTAATATAGGTAGCGTTGAAGGAACAAAGAGATAGTTGAAGCGGTGTATAGCAAGAGATTAACAGTCATACTAAGCATGACTACTAACATGCTAGCAGCACTGTAATTACCTTGTTTTGAACAACTGAAAAAAGTTTTTTTTTTGTTTAGTTCGAGTCTGTCAGCTGGTATGGAAATCATTTACTGTTTTTATCCTGCGTATTTTATCCTGTTGGCTTGTACCGGTTGATTAATATTAATGAAATCTTAGCAGCGACATGATCGATACATTCACGTACATAGGCGATGATGTCCAAGTAAGACTGTTTGCTCAAATGTCAATAAAATCGTTCGCTATTTGAATAACGTTCGTCAAAAGCATCTGGTTTTCGGTCGATCGTTTCTACTGTCGTCGGAGCATACGAATTAGGCTCTGTAATGTTACGTGACTATAGACCTACAGTCTCTCAGAAGAATATGCCCGTCAAATTGCGAGAAAGGGTTCAGTAAAGAAAAAAAAGCAAACAAGAATGATATTTGTACATATAAGAGGAGTTCAGTAATAACACGGAACACTTGAAAGACAATCTAGTATTGGTAAGGTGGTTGAAGCTTTTATTCTGCAATTGCAGTATACCTGCGATGTTGGTACGTCACTAACCTATGTTTGCTCAGTATTAATTGTTGTGGTATTGGTTCAGTGTAGTTATCTTACTAGTGTGATGAACATAATTATAAATATCTAGATTTTGACCTTAGGCTAAATAAAGTACACAGCAACTTGACATTGAGCTGTGTCATGAGCTCATGAAAAACACACTACAAAATAATGGGTTCAATCGGTAACTATCTTACGCAGATTTAATTATAGCGTGAAATCAGTAGGAAGTAGTATAATCAAACACCTAGACTATATCATGGATATTTTGCCCACCAAGGAAGAAGATGAAAACACGCGAGCTCAAATCTCCGAAGGGAAGAGATTACAGCGCGGTAAGAAATTGGAAATAGTAGTGAAAATTCATTTTTTAATACAGTGCAACGTCTAATTGATATACATTGTTATAATCCGAATGAATACAATAAATACAGTGATAGAAAAAAGACGCGTTGCTCTTCCAGAATTGGAGCAGGCTTACAGGGCGGTGATTGAACAGATCGGAGATGATCCGATACGCCAAGGAGTGATTAAAACACCTCAGCGCGCAGCCAAAGCGATTTTATTTTTTACCAAAGGCTACGAGGAAAATTTAACAGGTATTGAATGAGGAAATACCATCCTATTGCAGTATTCTTATTAACTTCTCAACGATTTCAGAAATTGTGAACGATGCCATTTTTGATGAAGACCATGATGAAATGGTGATCGTGAAAAATATAGAAATGTTTTCCATGTGTGAGCATCACCTTGTACCGTTCGTTGGAAAGGTAAAGAATGAAATTCAATGCTATTTTTTCTTCATTATAGTTTTCCGAGGGTAAGTGAAAAAATTATTGTGTAAGACTATTTGCGTTTGAAGACACCGGATCTAAACGGAGAATATAATTCTGAATCTAATAGGTTTTGTTTCAATATTTATCAATCTAAATACTATTTATCTTCCAGGTCTCCATAGGATACTTACCTAACAAAAAGGTCCTTGGCCTAAGCAAATTAGCAAGGTAAGCAGATCAGATTCCGAATTTTGTGCTGCATCGATTATGTTACCTTTTAAACTGTGGTGCACAGAATTGTGGAAATGTACAGCCGCCGATTGCAAGTACAAGAACGACTGACTAAGCAAATCGCTTCAGCACTTGCAGAAGCAGTAAACCCAGCAGGCGTAGGAGTCATTATCGAAGCTCAGTAAGCATAAATCTCACATCTCCTTTTGAATCCAGTATAACCTTTTTCAACTAATTATTCAGGCACATGTGTATGATGATGCGAGGAGTTCAGAAATCAGCCGCTACCACTTCAACTAGTTGCATGCTTGGAGTTTTTAGGGATGATCCTAAAACAAGGGATGAATTTCTTACACTGACTACGAAAAAAATGGGTTAAAATATAATTACCGATGCAAAACAAACTTCCAATAGGCTAAGACAACAACCGCAAGCAAACATCACAACTTACCAGTAGTGACTTTTAATATTGGTTATAATTGGTTCATTCGGAAGGTGTGCTTGGATAGTTAGCAAAGTTGGTTATTAATATCATACATGGCTGCGGTATTTTTTTTCATAATAAAAATCATGGTAATAATTTACAATAATTCGTAACGTAAATTCTTCCTTACGAATTGTTCTAATTTTTACAGGATTTCCTAATTTTATTTAACAGTAATTTGATAGTACCTATGTGTGATGAATATTATTCAAACCTCCTTTCTCAATATCTGCTATGCATTCCTATTTTGAATTGGTTGCATGCACTGTTTGCTATCTTTTTAATTCTATACAATAGGAATCTTTATGCAAGTCAGTTAGATTTCCAGTGCAATTGTTTTTTTCCCGCCTTAAAAGCCATGGTTGGAAATTATTATTTTTTCAATTTATTACTAGTTAATTTTCAGTGCAATTTTTCACTATTGACGACCAACGGTTAAGTACAAAGCTTTCTAGTAGGTAATATATATATTTTGATCTTAACCTGGCTCCTAGCTCAGTCCCCTATGCTGATTGTGCGACATCTACTGAGCACTGTTACTGTAGTATTATAGTCGCAATGCGACACTTGCTCGCTCATTGTAAATGAAATCATTGATATTCAACAATTCTTTGTCTGCTTGCTCCTATTCCACTAATCCCTTGAATGGGTGTACGAATTCGGTGTACGTATATCCCTGTACATGTTGTCATTCAGCCTAGGTTGGCTAGGTATAAACAGTGTAACGTCCAATGCTATTTTATTGTTTAATATTATGTAAAATACATCGTAAAATTGAAGTAGGGAGTGTATTCAAGAGCATTATGTATTTTATTACATAAATTCTGCCTGCATAATGAAATTTTAAATTTATCCATTTGAAAATTCTGCATTTGTCTTCTTCTTTGTGAGTTTTTGTTCCCGCGCCCTCTTGTGGTACTCTCTTACACTTCTACCGACAATGGCGCCAGGCGTATTTACTCTTCTTTAGTCTTGTTCTTTCGGGACGACCAAATGAAAATAATTGAGTAATAATGGCAGATCAACGACTTGGAATTCACTTTATCGTAGTTTATTCAGTTCAGAAACAACTAAACAGTCAGAAGTACAATAGAAAAGAAAATATCGTTCATATCTAGCTACTAAAATTGAAGCTTGAAATGCCTAGATGCAGTTACATCAGTCCATTGAAAGTCACCACGGAAGCGTATTGCGCTAAGATTGCCGTTAACTTTACATCTATCGCGTTTTACTCAATCCTAACAGTTTATAAACTCACTTTCTTTATATTCTACTTATGTATTTGTGTGAAACGGTCGTAAAAGTTTATTCTAATTGTTTACAAAGAAATCATTAATTTGAAAAAGTCCAATAGCCGGTAGCCGCTGGGTTAACCAGTGGATCGTGCTCTCCTTGTTTAAACTTTTCCTATAAATCCTATGTTTTTGTTGTTACCAGAATCATTATATTTTAAATAATTTGGTGAAGACGTTCTGATTTATATCTCTGACTTTGGCTACTACAATAGTTTAGTTTCAGATTCACAGTCCAGAGATTGTTCACCTTTTTTCCTCATCAGAAAGAGCACAGACAAAATCACTTACTGCATTTGGTTCAGTCACATCTAAATTAGTTATTAACAATTTACTTCTAGCTTTGTGCTCATGAGATGTGAAAACTATGTAGATGTAATCGCTGGTCAGACAAACTCGGGCGACGTGGGATCATGATTTTGTAGTGGAATCATTGTAGAGTGGTATTACATCACGATTTTTCCAAGCCTCAATATCTGATGATCCGGTTCTCGTTTAAAATTTAAATTAAAAAATTCCTGCAGGTCATTCGTAGAATATGGAATAAACTTAGTTAATTTTAGAGATGTTGAAAAAGCCTAGTGGAGATTGAAAATGAACAAGTCTTCAGATCTTCTGATATGCTAAATCATACTATTCATACAAAAAAAAGCAGCAAGCGTCAGGTTCTCAATTAATTTATTAATATTAAGGGAGTTAGAAGTATTGGCGTGATCACATGAGGCTGGTCGCTGATACTAACAGATGTACACACTTGATTTTAATGATATAATAGTTTCCGAACTCAAACCATAAACTGCCAATGTCATACAGAAAGATATGACCGATGTCTTCATTTTGTTACTTGTTTCTGAAATGGTATACTGCAGAGGTCACAATCATTTTAAAAATGAAGAGGATAACCAGTATATGCTGTTGGTTTTCTAGCATTCCATGATTCGTCTACCCAAACGCACTTTATTTTAGTAGAACTTATCTTTCTGACGAACTCTTGATTCTATCTTATATCTATGTAGCAAACTCCAGCAAATGAACATGTGGAGTCCAGGATTGCTTTTCTAAACATAGACTACAAAATTTTACTCATTTAACAAAACTGCATCCACTACGATTTTCCCAAGGGAGATCAATATATAAATTACAACTCAAATTGCATATCGCAGGCGTAGGAGTTTAAACGATAGTTCAGTTATATAAACGGTACAAGGAACAGTAAAACTTTACAGTGATATACTAACTAGCTGCAAGTGGGAATGAACTCAGCAGTACCACAAAATATACAAGCCGTAGTACAGTTTCTGATCCAGAGTGAGACTGTTGTCCCCTTCGCCTCTCCTAGCGGATACTCATGTTTTTTTGACCCACACTTAAGTGCGAGTGCACATTTGAAATGCTAAACAGTAATAATGATGCCATGCAATTTGAAAACCAGTGTAAAGCACTGCTCAATCCATTCTCTCATTTTACAGTTTCTAAAAATAATATTGAGACTTCTGCAGCTGATCCCAGCTGCAGTTTCGAGAAAAACTACGCTATGATCCATATGTGGCAGTGTTATGGATGTTGTCCTAATTTTTAATGGATCAATTAAGGACAAAGAATTGGAAACACGATTAAAAAAAGCCACATCAACTATTTCGGATTTGCTCGAAACAGGTATGTTGTGTTAGTTAGTTAGAATAGTTATGATCAGCTTCATACAGTGTGTCAGGCTTTGAAAGTTTTCAGTTGTATATTTATGACTGTATTCTCCACTGAGTTGTGCTTTTATAATATTGTTTTTTATGATAACCTATGGAGATAGGTTAGTATATCGAAGCAGTCTACTTCTTACATACGAACGATAATACTAGACTCGGAGAAAATATTATGCTCACACAGCATTTACAGCATGAATTTCAATGTTGTGTCTAAAGTGTAATGTGTTCAAGGGTAAACCCGACTCTTTCCGATGCAAGTTCCTTGCTCTTTTGTCTCTCACCAATGAAAATATATCATACTGTATTTACCGGAGTATATATTGTGCTCATGTACGAGTCACTTGTACGAGTCAACTTATATGTTGAAGTGAAAACTTGGTATAAAACTTTTAAAATTTGAATCTGAATGGAAGATAAGACTACAATGGTCGGGGAGCTTTACAGATTACGTTACAGGCCTACTTGCACAAGATTTCTTAGCCTCGCATGTAAGTCACATCACTGAATTTTTCAATCGAAATTATGTACAAAAAAGTGCGGGTAGATGTGGTAGGCTGTAACTTGGTGATATTGATTAAATTAAGTACATACATTGGATGAAATACCAAATAAATATCTGTTTTCTGAACTGTCCACGATACTGTAATATATACATCCTTTCAATTTGAGATTTTTGTGATTTCCTGCCATATGCTGCTGTTGATGGTACATTTTTGAAGTGGATCAGAATTTGCTTAATAAGAGAACTCTGAAATAGTCGAATTTGATGTCTTGTACAGTGTTTCCCTGCGACATAATAATGGTAAAACGCTTAAATTTATCTGCCTAATAATTCACTCATACGTCTGCTAGATATGAAGCATGTGGAGACTGACATGTTGTGACCTGAGCTGAGTCATACTCTCTGATTTTCCTTTGCGTTGTAACAATTCAATAATGTATGGTGCAAAATAAATGAGTACCGCTTGAAGCTTTAAGTTATTACCGAAAATATTCCTTCTTGGGCATAGACTATTGATATACTTTCAATTAATTATGATCTATTTTTAGTAATATTTCCGGAATAGCAATATTCATTGTCAGTATCGTGCATTATGAACTCATAGTTTTTCATATATTTGCAGAATGTATCATGAAAAAAGTTGAGCCCTGGAACAGTGTTCGCGTCACCTTCAATGTTCCGAGGGACGCTGCGAACAGACTCAAACAACTGGCACAACGGAACAACGAACAATTAAAAAGACTTGGAATACTTTCGATACAAGTGGAAGGTATGTTTGCTATTTAGTTTCCTTGCAGCAGGTAGAATATAACAAATCTAGACATTTTAAGCTTTAGTTGCGTGGCTCTTGGCTTAGATATTCAGTCTACAATATTTCTTTTTGATTATAGAGCCCTGTTTTATAAAAGATTTTGTTTTATTAATGATGTAAACAGGCTGATTACTTACAATTGACTCCATAATGAGTAATTTTTAGCGTAGACTTCTTGTCTAGACAAAAATGCTCATTGTCACTCGCCACAATAAACAACAAAGATATTTTTTGCTATGTAAATGGTCTTTTCGTACCTTTTTCATTATGGAGATAAAATCTGTCCGCTGGTATTTTATGCTCGTAGGCAAATGGCAATGCGTTGTTGCTCTGTTACGTAAACGTGAATTCAAAAATAGGAAAAGTTAATATCTCTAGTTATTTGAAAGTTAAAGGTAGGTACTTTTAATATTTACATGTTTATAAATCAATTTTAGATTCTCAGTTATTTCAGTGTTGCAATATTTTCTGTCAAATTGACACTGACTTTAAAGATCCTGTGATTTATAAGGTTTGTAACATGTGCCTATTGGTCAGTGTAAGGGTGTGCAAAATGTTCTTCCACATTTACAGTTCAACTGTATTATTAGCTTCAACTAAACTTACTACAACACAAATTTATATAAGTACAGCACAGAGTTTTTGTATAAGATTTGGATCTTTCTGTGAGTTGTAAAACATTGAAGCTGACCTAAATGATTATATATGCTTTGTAGCTAGCTTCTGCAGGGCTGGTGAGCCTACAGCCAAGCTCTCTTTGCAAATCATTTATAGCAAATTTGAGGCAAAAGGATTTTATTTAGTTCGCTTAGTCCGATAGAACGTTGGATATTCCCTTCTATCCCCCAGAGTTTTCATTGTTCATGTATTATTCTGGTATACATCTTAACCTCCGTGTCAAACTTGGTTTCTCCCGCCCTCGAGCAAAGGGCCTCGGGTAGTCTGTTTAGTTATGGCTATCTGTTCTCAATGTTCATTCCATCGATACAGGCAGATATGGGATCGAAATCCCACACGATTTTTTTAAGTCAAATTTCCTGAACTCGCCCCGACCAAGCAAGGGGAAAGATGTATGCAGATTCTCATTTTGGCAGTTAGACCGACCCTGAGTAATATTTCATCCCCTCCTGACCCGGGTTTCCTTGGTTCCTGCATTATTCTGAGACTCATCTGGGGTTTATGCGACCTAGGCATAATTGTATATGATGCCATACGGCATTTTGAGAACGAAGTCAAGATCCCTAGGAGTTATGCGCACACATACATACATACAGTTTATTCTTTATTTATAAGATTCCTGATATAATAATCCTTATGCTACTGATAGTGTGACTTAGCAGTTAATATCCAGTTAAAGTGATTCGTAGTGGTTGCAACGTCTTTTGCTCAGTACTGATAAATTCACTCGGTAGTTGGCGATAAAGAGTTTCCTTTCGATCTTCTGCTACAAAGTTTTTGTTCGTTCGTCTTGTGCTTACGATATGATTACTAAATCCATGTCTTGCGCCTAAACTGCTGATTTAACGAAAATGACGTAATACTACAATACGCATTTTAGTGTTTGCCTAATCTAGCTGCTTAAAAGCGAAACACCTTTCGCTAAGAATCAATCAATGGTGTAAAACGGTTTAGTAAGTTCATCCTCTATTGACGCAGTCGATTTGGCAATTAATTGACTATCCCCTTATCCTCTGCTACTCCTTAGCGCTAGCGATGTACCAGGCATAATTCGTGATTTACTACGTTACTCGGCTCATTTTCCTTTAGCTACGTGACATTACTATCTGAATGCAAATATAAAATAAATTGAGCCATGATTGATAAACGATTTTACACAAGATTCTATTTTCCCTTAGTGTTTACTGTTTATGGTAATTATATAGGTAGTTCTGGATTTGGCGACTTAATTAGTTCTTAGTGGATATGTTATGTACAGGGAATTTGTATAACCATGTAAATATTTCAGGTATTAGGATTATTATATTGACATTATTAAATTATATTAATATTATATTAATTAAGAAAATTATCGCTCCATAAAATAATATTTGAAGTTAAATATGCAACTAAAATATGCAGTAAAAAATACAGTTTCGAAATTGCATATTTTATGAAGATATAGACATTTTAATATGTATTTATAATATCCATTTCCCAAGATTTTAGATAAAAAAAATAATTGATAACGGAATTCAATTTTACGAGGGTGGCAGTTTAATTTTAACTTGCGCCGCAACGTCATCACTGACGTGATAGCAAGTTGTGCAAGTTGCATAAATAGCAAATATTACATGAATTAACGTAAAGCTGTGGTACTGAGCATCTATCATACCTTATAAGGGTTTTGTCCGGATGTGACGTAAGAGAAGAGGAGGGGTAGTACAGATTTAGTCTCTGTTGCCAACAGGAAGCTCGCATTGATCTGCTCTTGCATTGTGTCACTACAGTAGTCGAGAGCGGCCTAGCGACTATACAATTTTTTTTTCGATGTATGTATTTTTTCTTACTGCACCAGCACGCCCGTCCTGCAAGACACGAGATAGTTACTTCTTCTCTTGTGTGTTGCGTATTGATTCTTTACTGAAGTAGTCCTAGCCAGGCACACGCGTTAGCTCGCTTATTGCTTTGAGAAGCTTATGCTGATGATGAGTAATAATACAACACTGCCGCACATTCACGCGCGCAGTTCGTCGTCTGCGCACCAGCTCAATAAGCACAAGGATAATAATGTAGTGATAATGATAAATTAGGAGTACGTTTCAAATAACTTAACCAATATATATAAATATGTCGAGTACAATTTTTTTATTCTTCTAAATTTTTTTTTGCTGCATTGTTATTGAAAACGTTGCCTAAGTATCAGGTGTAAGTTTAGGCATCGGATTTATTCGTGCTAAATAAATAGTCGAGGAAATAATCTAATAGAAGAGTGTGTAGAGCCGGTTATGTGTATATATTTGCAAAAAATGTGTTTTTTTCACTCTACATTGAATTGTTTCTTTTTGTAGGTAGGTGGTTTTGTATGCGCCATTTCAGAATGTTATATCATATAAAATAGTGGTGGTGAATAAGGTGTGATTGCTGCCTCGCTATCGATTAGGTGTCATATGTCATATGATTTATGGGCAGAAAACTTGAATGATTAGCGTTTCATATGTGTTACCGTCTATTACTTGAGATTCGTGTTGTACAGTTTGGTGTCTTTCAGAAATTGAAACTTTTACTTCAGGATAGATACAAACGTAATCTATATTTGCTACTACGCGTACATGACGCATAGCGCTGCGAAGGCAAGTTCAATTGATAGCGAAAGTCTTTAATCTCGCCTAATTTGACGATTGTTTTGTGATTACGTCAAAGGTGACTTGAGATTGGGTGATTTATGGCGTACAAGCAATCGTTCTTTAGCTCTATTAGATTATTTTTCACTATTTCGAAGAATGGATGTTTTTGTATACGTATATATTTACCATTGAATGCATGTTCGGGGCAAGCTATGTGAATATCTGACTATAATGTGTTCCGCTTGACATCGAATCGACTTGACCCTATCCGATTCTAGGTGATTGGCACATCTCAAATTTTGTCGCAAACTAAGACGCGTAGAACATATTTTAATTCAACTCAAAAAAATATATTAATTAATTGAATTCATGATTCCTTTTCAACAATTCCACTTGTCCGAATCATTAGATTATACAGTCAGCTTATAATAAGGTAAATTAGCGTAGGTTGCGACTATGGTGTATAACATCATAACATCTACTATTACATCGTTGTATATATACATATGTATGTATATATAGAAATCTTTGATATCATGGTACGCATGAATACATGTTCCATATTGTTTACTTCTTTTGGAAAATAACCTTTCGCGCGCCGCGGTAATGGAAATACCACTATTGAAAACGCAATCGCGTCCAACAAATCTCCCATTACCAGATCCATGTTACGTATTACTAAGTTCGATTGATCGTTTGGAGCTAAAATTGGTTGTTGCATTATTATTATTATTATGTATAACACTATATTATCTGAAAGTGGTTGCGTACTTGTTGCGTAATACACTGTGCAACGATGTTTGTCACAGTTCACGTGATCGTCTTCGGCGATTCGCGAAATTTATAGAAAAACAAATTATATAAAAAAGTTATTTAGAACATACAAATAATTTAGAACCTGTCAGAACCTGTTAATTTTTTCCGACAGCATATCACTCTTGCGATAGTGTATTTGTGGTTTGCTGTCAGTTTCCTTCACGTAACCACCTTTGTTCACCGTTGTAGATAATTGTACGCGTAATGGAACCCACGTAGTAAAACAGCAGGATGTGGTCTAAAAGATAACTTTAACTTGGATTTTTACAAAGAAAATTAAAATTGAGATGATATTCTGGGAAGAAGTGCTGTTTTTTCATAACCTCGTCCCCCAGTATTGTTTCCAAAATGTAGCACGAATGGGAGGCTAGTAAAGCAAAGAAAAGAGAGGACAATTAAGGAGTAAATCAGTTTCACGGTGTTTTTTACGTCGTTATTGGTTGCTTGTTCAAAAATTTGAGCACGTCAAAATCATAATATATTTTGAGGATAAACGATGCGAATTTCTCCTTAGTGTTATCTGCCGGGGATTTTGTGCTATCGGAAATACCGTAACATTTTCCGATGCATTTTATCTTACGCAGGTGAAGATATCGTTAGGTTATCTGTCTGCCAGAGCGGAGGTAACGTACAGCAAGTACTTGTAAGACAACAATCGACGCCATTGCCACGTGGTAAAGTCGTTGTGGAACAAGAGTCACCATCGAGTAATCCACATGACCGAATTCAAGGTAGACTTTTGTATTTTTCTCCCGGAAATAATGTTATTAATGTAAACTGTTTTTTCCTTGCAAAATTTCCATATTCAGAACTATTATTTTCAGCTACTTTTATTATTCGTTTATAGGAAATGGTCCTCACGAACTGGATACTATATTAAGTCAGCTAACATCAGGACAGATCCAACCACGACTCGTAACACAAGACTCACCTGCTTTCGCCGGCCCTGCCTTCATTGTTCCGAAGCAGCAGAAAAAACGAAACAGGAAGTCGAAAGACAAGCCGGTATCAACCTCAATACATCAGAAACTGAACGATGCGATTCAAAGTAATTCCGTAAACTTAAACGGACCGATGAACGCACATAACACGATGAATACTAATTCACAAGTAAGTATTGCCACCAGGACCTCCGACCAAAGTGACAATCTGCCCCTCAGTGAGATACCCCAGCTAGACCTTGCTGAACTAATCGGCGCCGACGATGGAGGCGATGGACCCCTGGACCTCGAGAACCTGGGCGAAGACAAGTCTCAGTACATGTCCCAGTCGTATTCTCAACCGCAGCTATCGCCAAGTGTTGAAGAGATGGTGACGGACATGTGGCAAAACAATTCCATTAATCAGGAGGTTCACTTGGCGACCTCGCTCAGCATGTCCACGTCATCGTTGACAACGAATCAGTCACAGACTCGAATTTCTGGTACTAGAAGCAACAACATTCAACAGCAACTACCTGACACATCGTTAATAGAAAAAGATTCAAATTCTAACGAAGTTGACGACTTGCTAAACTTGCAGTTGAACAGCTTTGAGTCGGAAGATGGTTCCTCCAGTATTCTTAGTTCAAATATATCAGGTTTCCTTTAATACCAGTCATAGATACAATGCATTTTTTATATTGTATTTTATTGCAACTTGAGAAGGCTATTTTAATACGCATTATTTCTACAGACATACCCTACAGTCAAGACGCTTTCGCTAGCATCAGCGGTCAATCCCCAATAACGACGCATGTGATACATAGGCAGATGAGTTTCCCGCAATATTCTTCAAAGCCAGGGACACCTTTGGGCGTCAATTCACAGGTTGGCTTGATTGATATATTTATTTTATAATTGCTTTCTCGCTAAAAATGTGCTTCAGTATGATTATTGATTACCTTCGTAGCTTCTGAACACGATGGGACAATGTAATATAGCACGCTTTTTACTTGTACTACGTCAGTGAGCACTTACTTTATGGCCTAACTGTAACCACACGTATGTTCTGCCAGTATTCGTATTGCAATATTTACATACTGGACTACTACTATTAAGAAACACTAATTCCCTGAAAATTGAACTAGTATTTCAAAAAGAATATCAAAATCTTTTAATTACTTCTCCAGGTCTAATACCCCAATTCCATATGTAATTGCTTTTATAAAGTACATGCAATATAAATGTTGCCCAGTAGATTGAACATGACATTTTGTTTCAAAGAAGTTAGCTGAAGGTAACTTTTACTGTGTTATTGAACTGAATTTTCATTTTTTCATACTCAGGGAATGTTCACGCAGTCAAGCGGAAGGCAGAGTGTGGGTCCGATTAATACGGCTACGATAATGTCTTCGCCCCATCACGCACAACAGTTGATGCAGAATTCGCCGATGGGCCCCGGAGACCCAAATCAGCAGGGTATGGCTATGCACCAGATAAATCAAAAGCCAACGGTGCAACAACAGATGCATATGGCAGGTAAAAAATGAATTGACGGAAGTATCTCTTCAATTTCAGCTCTGTACTTAGGAGTTTTATATGGGCCATTGTTAATTGCAGTACTTGGTATTAGAAAAATTTTCTAGTAGGCAAACCCACACTTAGTTACAGATGATTATTTCGCCTGGTCATAAACGAGTAATCAACTTTTGTTTTGTGTATGTTACATACATTACATCATAGATCTTTGATTAGCTTCTGTGAAGCGACGTATATAGAATGCTGCAATGTTTCATTTCAATTGGATAAATGTGATCTATCATTTTTTGGATTAGAAACAAATTATGGCTATGAGTAAACAGCATTTTTTGGCACTATGAACAATTTTCTAATATCATCCTTTCGATTTATACCGTATAAAAATTTGATTTGAGGTCCATCGAAGTTATTTTGTTGCTGTATTTCGATGGCATAAAGACATCATAAAGGTATAAACCATGAAATGTGTGGTATTATTGAGCTGCAATATGATCCTCCTAGTTTCCTGTTAATGTAAAATTTTATTCATTAGCATGAGGAGCACTCGTATGCTTTTCATGCTCCGACTACATTCAACTTATGTAAGGTGGTGTTTCCGTTAATGCCATGAACCATTACTTATTGATTATTAATGGTTGTGGTTTGGTTGTCATACACTTTTTGAAAGTAAGATTCTGAGAATCGCGAGTAATCAGATTTAAAAGTGTCGTTTACCATTTCTAGAAACGAAATATCATTAAATATATTACTGCTTTTTCAAGGCAAAATGTTTCACGGCTCCCAGATGGTAGAGAAGGCGGAGATGCCAGTCGGAAACCGAGTCATTACGGGCTTCGGTGGTCAGGCTGGACAGAACCATATGGATGTGATGGGTATGACCAACATACACCCGGGTAGGCAAGGCCAAAACATGCCCGTCCAGATTTCCGGCAGTAGCTGGAACAACAGTAAGGTCGGCCCCAACAGTGGTATTATGCCTAACCAATTGGATTACAAACAAATGTCCCAACAAATGCCACACAATGCTGTACTCCATTCGTCTGCTATGTCCCATAAACCAGGCCTGCAAGTCGGTAGTTATACATCATCATCTGTCGTAACCAAAAGGGGTTATGCTAGTTTGAGTGGGTCTCAGTACCCCTTTTCCAGTATGCAGAATCACCCGTTACAGGGCATGAATCAGGCAGCGACAGGATTGGATGATAAATTACAACAAGGCCAGCAGCAAGGCATGTCGATGGCAAGTCCGCTATTGGTCACCTTACTTCAAACCGAATCGAGTTGTTCAACTACCGGCACTAGTACTTCTGCTGGACAGACAATGAGTTCAGCAATGATCCATTCAGCTGCCACCTCAGCCATCGAACCACCAAAACCGAAAAGGAAAAAGACTCCAAGGCGAAAAAAAGTGAAGCCTACTTACACCCCGCCTATTTCTGACTCTACCATGACTTCAATGATAGTAGGACAAGGCGGCATGATGCCAGGGCAGATGGCCCAAATGTCACCTCAACACGGCCCCAATCCGCGACTCCAGCCAGCAGGATTCAACTCCAACGTGGGTTTTGCAATGCAACAGGCTGTCTCTCCGGGTCAGTACTATCATCCAAGAGGTCAGTCTCCTTTAATGCATCAGGGAATGGGCGAAGGCCCGAAAGGCATGTACGGTCATTTCCAGAACGGAAACAACCTCTCGCCCGGGATTCATCCGATGGGTAAGGCATCCCCGAATCACATGTTCAGTCCCGAACAGAAAACAGCCTATATCGAAACGATTAACAGAAGCGATGTCGGTTCACGTTTGGCGAACACTCCAAATCAAATCAATCAGCAACCACTCGTTGGTGTTGGTGTCAAATCTCAAATGCATTCTAGCATGAGTCCAGGTCATAACCTTATGACTCCAAATCACATGCCAGCCTCATCTATGAACACCGGCACATTCATGGGGAGTGTCAGTGCTTCCGGCACGATTCATCACGGAGCCAGATTGATGGCGCACAATGGCATGCCTTCGCCACAAATGCAATCAAGGATGCAAATGTCACCGGGAGTAAGGATACAGACTCAAGGTCATATGCCACAGCAGATGGCCGGTGGGAATAACCTGAGGTTGGGAGGTTCTGCTCCAAATCCAGGCATGCAGATGATGGGCCAGCAGTATCCAATGCACCATCAGCAGCAGCAGTATCCTCCTCAACAAACATCCCAGAACATCTCTCCATTTCAATCTCCACCTAACCTCCAGCCTAATTCTCTTTCGACATACAATCCTTTGAAGCAAAAGCAACAGCAGCACAACATGTTAATTTCGCCTCAATCCGCCATCATGTCAGGGGAACTTGTCCAGGATGGTAACATGATCCCGCCTAATGTCGTGATTAACGGCTCGGACAACTTGCAGCAAGCCATGGCGGTGCACAGGAATGTTCCGGGTCACCAGAAACGTGTTGGTGCCGAATTAACGGGAATGATGCCAAACGATCTGACCATGCAAAACACAGCTATGTATTACCAACAGCAATCCAGCAACAGCCCCGGCACTCTAATGGGGTCAAATCAAATGAAAATACCGGGCAACCCAAACGCTGCTTACTATCACGGAAGTATGGCGATGGCTGGTCCTAATAACTTCAATAACAGCAGTAATAATTCAGGACAATCATTGAATCCCCATATACCAGGAAGCGGAGATCTCTTGCCAACTCTGTCAACGGCGCTGTGCATCAAACCTGAAGACACCGTGAATGCCGGAGCGACTCACTATGCCACGAGTGGCCGGAACACGTTTGGCGTTCTTAGTACAGGAGAGACTTCAATTTTGCTTAAAGGACCTTGTACATTACAAACTATTGCAAAATCACCAGGATCCGCCAAATCCTCCTCTTCCGACACGCAACCTGTTGAGTCGTCCGGTCAAAAGTCGAGACAGTGCAGGAAGTCTCCTGGTTCCGCGACAGATGGTCATTCCAGTAGTCCTGGATCTGGCCATTCCTATCCATCACCTGCTGCTCTCAAAAAGAACATTACACCTGTTGGCACACCGCAAACCAGCTCTGCGTCGAATCCTTTAACCCCGTCACACGAACCACTTGGCTCGCCTACATCCTCTTCTATTCATTCGGGCAGCAGAAGCGCAACTCCAAAACCAAGAAGTAGGTGCACGACACCAAGGAGTGGATGTGCGACACCGATCCCAAATCTCGGCTCGAATCGTAGGTTGTCGGTGGAAAGACAGCAGCATGGGGCTTATCCCATTCACCCCCAGTCCAGACATCCGGGAGCAACCACACCTAATTCCGTGCCGGTCAACGGTCCGACACAATTGTCAAGGCCGATGAGTCGAACTGATCAACAGCAGTTCATGTCTTCCCCTGGTAATCAAATGCACCAGCAATATCCTCAAAATCCTCCCCCTTACTCATCCTTTTCATCTCAACCTCCATTAAGACCCCATTGCAGTAGTAATACTTCACCCTCACCAACAAATCCATGTCAAGTGGGGTACAATACCCAGAGTTATGGTTACCCTCCACCTCTTGCTCCGGCGCACAACCGAGATCATACAAACATGTACCAAAACCCATTTAACCAACAGAAAGCTGTCCCTGCCAAAGTCTCGGCGCATATGGGTCCTAAGTCTCATTGGGGTGGTCCGACGGTCCTGAACCATCACACATCTCCGAACCAAATCAACATGTTACCGAATTATGAACCACAGCACGACATAAACCAGATGCAGTCGCAGCAACCTTCACAAATGCATTTCAATCCGCAGCCACCGAATTCCATTCTACTTCATCACTCCACTAATCATAGTAGTCTTGGCGTGAATATGGGACAGAACGATTCCGTTAATCATTTCAGTAACGCGTACCTGAGCGAGTCGCAGCAGTCCGAAATCGTCTTGGGTCAGGGAAAAGATCTGGGCATAACCGCACGCTGCACAAAACCCTCACCCCATTTCTTCAATAGCCAAAACCAAGACTTGTTGAACAGCGGTAAACAACAACAACAACAGCAAGAGACGTCAGTTCCGTTGCATAGTTAGTAGTATGACAAATGCATGGACGTGGGAGTACATTTCGCATTGATAATCATGTTTCACTCACTCTCTTTTTATTTTTATAACTCTACACATTACATACCCAGTATTTAATAAGCATGATTCACATTGGTGTAGAAGAAATTCTGAGTCCATATGGATAGCAATTTGCATACAGATTTGAAAAATGTATGAGTTAACCAATAATAATGTTGGGTGTGATCAGGTCTATGATTTATCAGAGAATAACTTTTAACTAATAAGGTTAACACTGTTCCTATAACGTTGTAGATCATAGTTGAGACCTTAATGATGGTCATTAGAATTGCATAGCACACCTATTGGAGATATCCATTCTTCAAGTGCATATTTCATTCTAAATTCCAATTTATCGTAGTCTAGTTATCCAAATTTAAAGCAAACAAGACTATTCTAACATGTGTCTTGATTCCACTGTATTCGGCCTTTACCACACTCGTTAGATAATGGGCTCTGATTTTCCGCATCGTGTCCTTCATGCATTGATTGATTTACATTTTCTCATGCAATAAACTATGAAATGTTATTCTTATTATATTAAGATTTTTTTTACTTCATCATATTTGTATTCTCTAGTACATATGGTACTATGTTTGTCATAGATATGTCATCTCTCTATTCAAAGACACAACACTCGTTTTGCCATCAAAAGCTATGATTTTTATCAAATGAAGTTTAATGAAATCTTACATACGGCGGCGAGAAGGCGACGAAAATACTAAACTGGACTTTGGATCCTAAATTAAATATTTCCAACTGGTGTGATGAAGCAACAATTATGTCATGGTGTTCCTTTAAAATTGAAATAGTTTGAAATTTCTGTTTAGTTCACTGACAGAACAATTGAATTATATTCAAGACTGCAATATAAGAATACTTGAGTGAATATAACTATACTTTTAATTAACTGATCTTGCTGGAACTGTAATGGTAATATATGTAAATACATCCGTTAAGATATGCTAATACTGTATATCGGTATCTTCGAAAATGTGCCCACAAATGTCAGACCCCTCTTGAACCAAACGTACTATAGTATATAATCTCTATGTGACCGCTATGGACCGATCAACAATAGTACTATTTTATTTTTCACGTCTTTGGTACGCACCATTGTAAGCAGAGATGACTCCATTATTTACTTGAAACGAACCGGAATATATTAGGCTGTCATTATTATGCCAATATTTTGCACCTTTGAAAAATGTGGAATTTGGATGTACAGAAAGTTGTTTAAATTTGTTTTCGAAGGTGACGTGTATATTTTTAACCTATATACCTCAATGATAAATGGCACGGGGATTTGAATCAGGCACTTTTTTGGTGAGAGGAACTCGACTAATTCTCCTTTTTTTAGGATTTTGAATGAAGTCATCTAATATACCACTTGGGTGCCTTTCGGAATATCATTTAACGAATTTAATAGATCTGGCTGTACCTTGACATGGGGCTCGGGTTCCATTACAATATTCATTCGACGTGTTGTGTTGTTGATAATAAGTTCTTTCTATTTTTACTATTATTTTTTGAAGATGCTTGATAATAATAATAACGTATATCTATCGTACGTTGGTTTATGCTTTATCTTTCTCCATTTGTTATTATTATGATTGTCACATTTTTGTGGATTGCATTTTAAAAAATCCCGTTACTTACTGATCAAAGCCTCTTCATCCTTCAACTTCGATGACAGCAATATA
The DNA here is from genome assembly GCA_013436055.1 of Halocynthia roretzi. Classification (NCBI taxonomy): domain Eukaryota; kingdom Metazoa; phylum Chordata; class Ascidiacea; order Stolidobranchia; family Pyuridae; genus Halocynthia; species Halocynthia roretzi. The sequence continues at coordinate 321,140 of QRAM01000022.1, read as the reverse complement.
AAGGTGGTTCACGATCTAGGAGAAGTATTTGTAATCATACATTATTCATAGTTATTCACGGAGAGGAGATAGTAATTTTTATACCTATGACAGCTGACATCATATCATGTGCATTAAAAGACGTTAAGACATTAAGACTTATCCGGTTGTAATTTATTACCACAGCAACGGACATGATTATTGGTGTCTGTGCTGAAATAACCGTTAAAGCGCGTGTTAACAGCATCACAAAAAGGCTCGTTCCTGAAGCTATCATGCCTGCAACGAATAGGAGGAACAATATAATTTTTGTAATTTCGGTGTCTCCCTACAGGTCCATGGAGAAAAGTCGTATAATTTCCTTCTTATACGGCTACTTGTTGAGTGGAGGATCCGTAATCCGTCCCTGAATGGATATTGGGCATGTTTGGTGATTGAATCGTTTGAGGAATAGTTTGTATCAACAAGTTTCACGAAATTACCAAAGATTTGCCAGTGCATCACGCTTCTGAGAACATCCGTCATCTTACCCTCACTATGTTATCATGCATTAGTAATTATTGCAATATATTGGCATTCGTATTCGAAACAACAGCTGCTTATCAGTTTGTTGCGGTTCTTTGTTGTAGAGTTTATTGTTAGTCTAGTTCAATCTATATTCAGAAAGGGGGATTTCTTACATAGAACTCTGAAAAGAGATTCGTTTCTTTTTTTAGCTCTATGAATGGTTTTCGGTACCTTTATTTTGGTGGTATTACCTTAGTCAATGACAGGAAATTATAGACCCAAGAGATTACAATAACCACATTAAGGTCACCATCATCCTTACAGTGACTTCCGAGGTTCCCAGTACGCTATTTATACAGCTGGGCAAATGTGATCTAGCCAAATGCGTTTCTCAACAACTCGGAAATGGTTGAAAAGCCTTCGCCTCCATAGATGTCAGCTGAGCTCGCATATAATGAGACGTTTTCCCATCCGGGGCTGTATCATTAGCGTCACATGGCGGTAACAATTCTTTAATTATTGCCTTCACTTGTATATTACGCCATCTAGGGGAGACCTACCATTGAGGCAGCCATGTTTAAGACTGATGTTCTGTCACAATGTCGCAATCAAAAGTATTTTCTGTGATTTCAAGTTTTAAAGTAAAATGTTTTTGGTAAGGTATGGAGCGTTACTAAGTATTACAGGAACGATTGCTATTAAGCAACAAGTGTTCCGATGTCAATATTACGCTAAATACTGCCATGGTCTTTCGTTAACACAACAATGTAGTCGGAAATTTCCGACCTGTAAACTGTTTCACACTTCCAACTTGATAAAATCTCCGAAGAATTATTATAGAATATTAGAAGTATCCACAAACGCAACGCCTAGCGAGATCAAAAAAGCGTATTTCAAACTCGCTAAAAAATATCACCCTGACACAAACCGTAATGACCGTATGGCATCTCAAAAATTCCAAGATATATCTGAAGCCTATAATGTTCTAGGGAATGAAAATAAGCGGAAGCAATACGATATGTACGGCAGCTCGTCGCATCAGTCTTACCAATCGGGGCCCCATTCCCATCAAGATTTCAGTCAGTGGCAGAACGCTGATGTCAAATACACTTTTCGCTCCAACATTAGCCAAAGAGAGGCAGAAGAAATGTTTAAAAGAATTATGTCAGAATTCAAAAATATGCAAGGCTTTGTGCAAACTCCGAGCAGCAGAGCAAAACAAACGATAACTGGCTTTGTTTTCGAGGAAGCGATGAATTCTATCTTCAAAAAAATACTAAAAGAACCGGGGAAAAATGACAGTGAATTTATGGAAGCAATACGGAAAGATTTTACCAATTCTAAAAAGTGGAAAAAATAAAGTTATTTTTATTTCAGGTTTTCCAGAAATAATTTTTTTATAATTCTTGCGAGAAATTCAGGCAAGATCAAAAATTAATTGAATCTATGTTGCTTGTATCCACCATATATATATATGTATTTAATGATGTATTTAGTATTTGTTTGTAATTGCTGACTTAATTATCTGTAATTTATTCATTAGATATAAATTATTACACAGATTAGAAACTTTGTACTTTGTGAAACGAGTTTACAGAGATCTGAATAATGACTGAAGCAAGACCAGGTTTTTATCACAAACCAGTTCAAGGGATAAGTGTAAGTGTTTTGGTTATATGATATGACATTGCTTGCTTTGATATATTAAAAATAGTAAGACCCAAAAAAATATACTTCAATACTGCTGACTCCTATTGTTAATAAGCTTAATGCATTAATAAACTATATTCACTAGGGTTTTAAATTTAATCTTTTAATTCAAATTACATAATTGTTTTTCTGAAGTTTACGAAATCCCATGTTTGTTCAAATACACAAAAGTGAAATCAGTTGTCCATATTTATATTATTGAACAATCATTTCATGACTTCAGCTAGTTGCCTATCTGGCAAGGATGTTAGAAATTGATGCACTTTCAGCTTTTCAATTACACTTTGAAGATACATAAGTTTTGTAGGTTGGCACATCGAGAAACTCGGTTAGGTTGAGCGAGCTTAGGGTAAGGGCTAGTTAACACTAATTTTACTCCTCAAACCAAAACCTGACCTAACCAAATGTAACTGGATTTTCAGAGGGACCGAACTATTAAACTAGTACCGAAACTTTTAGTTTTACATCTTTTTCACTAGATATCTCTCATTGTTCTTGGATCTCTCTGCATTTGTCTTAGCACCTTGGCTCTTGTTGTATCCTTGACAGCAGAGTGCACCTTCGAAGAAGATAATTATGACACTGGTCGTTATGTGGACGGCAAATACGTAGAGCCGACACCAAGCACGTTTGTCAGCCATTGTAACTATTATTTTGTTTTCCTGAGTCCTGGAATATGGTCTGGACTAATGGTAAGCATAGTATTAAATTGTTTAAATTAGTTTAACGTATCTCCTAGTAGTGTTCGTACTGGGGGTATAATTTTTTTCTATTACTATTACCCAGTTACCAATCAAATTGCCAATCAGATACCCGGTTTGTGTGAGTTGAAATTCCGGAGTTTGTAACAGGAGTCCTTTATTTCTAAGTGTTGTCGAAAAAATCGATATTGTAATCTTTTTATCATGATTAGATTTATTTCGCTCACATTATCATGCAATAATTTTGCTTATTGGCAATCGTGAAGGACTAACTATGTTGTGAAGTGACAAGAAAATACATATTAAATGACATGGTGTGGTTGATTTTAACCTGGAATATGAACCCGACAGATAACAGCAGAACCAACCAAGGATTTACTATTATGAAGTATAAGAAACTTCATTATGCTATCCTAACAGATAGTAGGGGTCCATTTGTATCATAGAAATAAGCTAGTTGAGTATTACGTCCGAATAGTAAAAGGGGAACTGGGTGAAGGAATGACTGTTAGGACTAGATTGGACAATGCATAGATACATATTTTCTATTTAGGTCATAACAAGTGGAATCATCGGTGTGATTGCTGCACGCAGAAAGACGGCCTGCTTCGTGAGATATTGAATATATTGGATCTTTCTTCATGATATTTTCATGTTTATTTAAGTTCAACCAGCCACCTTCGTATGTGATTTTTTTATTACTAGATCGTATCTTTGATGGTCACTTCGCTTGTTGCTACTCTCATGACAGCTTCAAGTGTGGGAATATACATAGCTGCGAACTTTCAGTATCATTACGTAAGTACATTAAGATACATAATTGTATTTTTCTCGCATAGGTCAGAATGCGGTTGTCTCAAACCATATTTGCCTTGCCTTAGCTTTGAATTAAAAAAGGAATTTTAACAGCTAGATAATCAGAAATTCTAATCTAAATCAGTGATCCTTAACCGGGAGCTATCAGACTACTGGAAAAGGAATTACAAATTTAACTTATAATTGCCATTGGAAGTTCATTCAGGAGATGAACAGGGTTAAAAGTATTACCATGGTGAACAGTTGACAATCCCCATCCTAGTGAGAAGAACAAATTGGCAATAACCAACTTCCAAGTCTGTAATGTGACCTGAGACATTGAAAACAACTAATTAATATTACTGTAGTTTCCTGGATTCGATTTCAATCTAAGTTGCAAATTCTTTACAGGTTTTGTTTGTCAGTTAACAAATGTGATCATCAAAGTTTATTATGATATTTTAAAAGTCCAAATATTAAATGCTTTACAGCGACAAATCAGTCCATACCCTGTGTCACTATATGTGATAAATAGCTGTGGTGGCTTGCTTTCGCTCGCATCCACAGTTCTGTTGCTCGTGAAGTTCAGCTTAACGTGCAGAGCGGTTTGCTGCAATGGAAAACTAGGACTGCCTTCTATTACGGTTTGTTTGGTATTTCTGTTGCCTTTGTTGTGGTTTCTTGAAATTGCAAAAACATAGAAATTCCTTGCTTGACTACAGGACAGATACAACTACCAGCCTTTGTACCAGCCGCACATGGCTTTCCAAGGAAACGTTATGCAGCCTAATATGATGATGCAACCGGCACCGGAGCCAATCTACTTGATGCAGGGTCAAAAAATTATTGGGATTATGCCGCAGCAAATGCAACAACCTTGTGGCACCACGAGCATCATTGCCCAACCTGCTAGCGCAAGTCTGTGAATGTCTGTGAATGTAAATTAATCCTGTTTGAAAATTTTCTTAATCCTTTATTTCAAAAACTGAACAGGTGCTGCAGGAGTGGCTGAGCAACAGGCTTAAATTTTTTTACGAAAAGGATTGTGGTTCTGTTTGGAGCTGTCTGAAGTATTGATACTAAACCACAACAAAACTACAACCAACTTTTTTGTTGCCAAACAACAGTGATCCATGTGTATATATGACCAGAAGTTATTCACAGAATCATCTTATACAATACTATATTAGTAGTTGCCATTTCTGTTCCCGTTAAATGAACTCCATTTTCTTAGCTGTGACATGTAAATATTGATATAGACCTTAATGAAATATGTAACGAACGTAAAAATCATTATTAACACACAGTATTACTCACTATTTCATCGTGACAACTTGCCTGCTTCGTAATTAAAGCTCTACAACTTTACTGGGATGGATTTGTTTCGCAATATCCTACCCATTGTAGATAATGCCTATATGTTGTTTTACAGACGGATAGTATAGAGCAGAGTCAAGCGGTACGCCGTAACGTCCACTAAATCATAGTGCGGGAAAGTAGATTCGAATAGATGCTTCAGCATTTTCTATGTATTAATAAGACAATGCATTTTAAGCATTTGATATTTGAAACTTGTTGAGGACAGCAATCTTCGTGTTGTTGGTATTTGCTTTCTCTTGGAATTGTCTCGGGTTTGTAGCTGGAAAAATCTCCTTCGGATTTGTTGCGTTTCGATTTCCTTTCTATAAATTATCTCTGCCTACAATATCAAGTAGTGAACCTAATCTTCCGTCTATTCTTATTGCATACGAACCTGTTTGTGTGCAGGATTTATTCCTACAAAGATCAAGTGAAGAAAAAAGGGCGAAAAAAGTAATTACAATCAGCGTTTAAAAGCATTTTCTGTGGACGATGGAAGGGCCAGCCTCGTCGTACTCTTGCTTTGTAATCCACATTTGTTGGAAGGTGGATAGAGATGCGAGGATGGAGCCCCCGATCCATACAGAGTACTTTCTTTCAGGAGGAGCGATGATCTTGATTTTCATAGTGCTTGGTGCAAGAGCGGTGATTTCTTTCTGCATACGATCTGCGATACCGGGATACATGGTGGTACCGCCGGAAAGGACGTTGTTGGCGTACAAGTCTTTACGAATATCTATGTCGCATTTCATGATTGAATTGTATGTGGTTTCGTGAATTCCAGCCGATTCCATACCTGAAAAAGTTTAAGTCAAGTATAAATTACGGAGCTTAGTGGTAACGATATATATAGCAATTGTTGAATCGAATGAATGTTAACGAACATACCAATAAAAGAGGGCTGAAAGAGCGTTTCTGGGCATCTGAATCGCTCGTTGCCTATAGTGATAACTTGTCCATCTGGAAGTTCGTAGCTCTTTTCCAGCGACGTCGAGGAAGCAGCCGTTGCCATTTCTTGTTCGAAATCGAGAGCAACGTAGCAAAGTTTCTCCTTGATATCCCGCACAATTTCACGTTCGGCTGTAGTGACGAAAGAGTATCCTCTCTCAGTGAGTATCTTCATCAAATAGTCGGTGAGGTCACGGCCAGCCAAATCCAATCGGGCTATGGCGTGGGGAAGGGCATAACCTTCGTAGATTGGAACGTTGTGTGACACACCGTCACCAGAATCTAGAACGATACCTGGAGAAAGAATGCCATACGTTATTTTAAAATGACAACCAGTTGGAATTGAAAAATCCTGCAAGCTAAATTGACTTAATCAAATTGAGTATATACTGACCTGTAGTTCGCCCTGAGGCATACAGTGAGAGGACAGCTTGGATTGCCACATACATTGCAGGAACATTAAATGTTTCAAACATAATTTGTGTCATCTTCTCGCGGTTTGCCTTTGGATTCAGGGGTGCTTCAGTGAGAAGAGTTGGATGTTCTTCTGGGGCCACGCGGAGCTCGTTGTAGAAAGTGTGATGCCAGATCTTTTCCATATCATCCCAGTTAGTGATAATACCGTGTTCAATGGGATATTTCAAGGTCAAGATTCCTCTTTTGCTCTGAGCCTCGTCACCCACGTAACTGTCTTTCTGTCCCATACCGACCATTACTCCTTGGTGTCTTGGGCGACCGACAATCGATGGGAAGACTGCTCGAGGTGCATCATCCCCGGCGAAACCAGATTTGACCAATCCTGATCCGTTGTCGCAGACGATGGCGGTTTGATCTTCTTCTCCGTCGGACATGTTGCTAGTTGGAGTTAATGTTTCTTCTGATGGAATATATGAAAGCAGTGAAAGTTGTTTTCGAAGTTGAGTGATGTGAATACAAAACTTACAGCATATTTATACTAAACTAACCGTGGGCGTGTGAACTACAATGCGTAGGTGTAGATACAGCTGCTGAAAACTGCTAACTGAATCTACCTCACTGTACGTCATGTTGACACCTCATTTTTCGTATGTTGAAAGTGCGATTCCCATCTATGGTAGTAGGAATTAACAAGATAACATTTGAATATTCATTGTTATTGGTGTAGCGTTCAACTCTAAATCGTGGGAATGAATGAAGTACATATCATGTCATTTCCTATACACATGTAACAACAAATAGAATATGTCGCGCAGCGCTGTTTAGGACTCTCCTTACACTGACGATTGAGCAATAACCACCGCTTATCGGTAGTAGTTGGGTTTCGGCAGTAAATTGACTTTCACATAAAATAATAAATTAAAAATAGACGTGCAGTCAGACTGCACAGGCGCATAAAGAGGCAAGGAACCATCATTACATATGATCTAACGGAGATTATGAGGTATCTGAAATATTATATACGGTGCGGTGAAGGTTTTTTTTTATCATGTGATGTTTGAAACTTGTTGAGACGAGTAATCCTCGTATTGGTAGTATTTGATTTGTTCTGAAATTGTCTTGGGTTTGTTGCTCAAAAAGTCTTATTGGGACCCATGAAAATAAACTCAGAGGCGCTATTTTGCTTGTCAATAAGATTTAAAAGATGAAAAATATGTAAAAATGCGAACGAGAGAGAACGTTGAAATACGACTGCTTGCACGTCTTACGCTTGCACGTCTTACATTTGCACATCGCCGCTGATCAAATCGCTCAGTATAGCATTGCCTTCAGATTTCGTAATACGCCAGGAGCGATACGCAGATTAAATAGCTATGGATAAAGATCCTATGTAAACTGAATTCAATGATGATAGGATAGTTTTGGAAAGTATGATTATTACCATCATTACGCCCTTTAAAGTAATGCTTTTCAAGTGGTGATTGAGTTTGTGACGTTTCAATATACGTAAAAGACAATGGTGGCAATGGAAACGCACTAATTGTGTGGTGTCAATAGGTAGTTGCTGTGTTATGTTCTAGTGCTGTTGTTGCGGTTTACCTTTGCCGCAACACTGTAACTGGCGAAGTTTTTATTCCGTATTTTATTTAGTTCGGTTAATTGATAAGACCTCGTCAATATAGCCTTCTTTCAGAATTGTACAACGTTGATATTTGATATATCTGACATTTTTCATGCCGTCTGCGTTGTAAGCGCTGATAACAACAGGAAATATCAGTCACACCACTACATTCATGTGCTTCATGACGAATCTGATTGGGAAAAAAGTGTGGTGTTCCCAAATTTGAAAAATCGCAAGAGCACTTGGAATTTCTTACGATTTATTGTATTCATACTTACAAATAAATTGCGATAGGTAATATGTAGTACTTTGGTTACTGATTGGTTATCAGTTTGGCTTAGCCTAAAGGAAAGTTTTAGCCACGATTAATCATGGTGATCAGTTGCGGCTAATCGATATTGTGATAGAGTTGAGTCTTATTTATAATTCACTGAATTGCAGTCTGCTGGGAGCTGTGTATGCGATACAGCAAAAACTGTACAACGCAATTATTTAGTGCTACACCGTTGAAGGGAATGGTAGTTATGATCTATTGAAAGTAGTTTCCATGTTGTTAACGTGGCCTAGGATTAGAAGTATCCCCTTAGTGCTGTAATTAGGGAATTATAGCCAGAACGCGCATTTCCTTCGTGTTATGCGTCGTTATGTTGTTGATACATTATTTAATGTGATAGTTCACTCGCTGTGACAACTGAGGAAATCACCAAAGAAAAAGGTTCTGTAGCCAGAATGTCGTTTATATATTTACCCCTAGTCTTTATTCAGTTTTGTTTGTCCACGTCTATTCAGCAATTACTAAAACACTTCAGTTCTGCTTGGGATACTGTTTGAAGAGGCAGTCGACCGTGCGTTTGCCCTTCTATATTTGAAACGTTCGCACCTCTTTTTATCAGCTGCGTACAAGCGAGCGAGGTCTTTTCTACTTACGCAGTTAATTTCTTCCCTGTGAGAAATATTAAGCAGTTCAGTTCAGTACTTTTTTATCTTTCACCATCAATCTTTATAGGCTTCCTAATATAAAAAATCGCATTTCTAGTTCCTCACACAAGTGAGATTAATAATTGATTGGCCTATGTGTCTTCGTTCAGAATTTTGTTAAGAATACAATTTCCTTTATTTAAAATGACCTCTGAAAAATCTGGTCCATTACCGCCAACTTATGGTGCCCCGCCGCCGGCATACCCAGGCCCTAGCGGACCGCAACAACCTCCATACCCGATGGGCCAACCAGTTGGACCAGAGCCACCTCAACAGCCCTATCAACAGTATCCACCTGCGCCGCCTCCGGGACAGTTTGGACCTGATGGAAAACCTTTTCAACAACCCTTGATGCACCAACCTGTTGGAGGATATGTTCCTGGACAACCAACAAATACTGTAATTGTGGTTCAGCAACAAATGTTCAGGTAAATAGTGACAAAAACCGAATATTGCTTATTTAGCTGAGTAGATTGTGCACCAAAACTTCCAGTATACCCCGTACATCTTGGCCTGAACTAACGAGTGACGTCAACTGTCACATGATATTTTAAAAGAATAAAGTATATAAAATATAACAACTCGGGACTGCCTTCAACATTAAGATAATCCTAGTCCTCGAATTAGAACATCATTGATTGTCTAAGAAATAGGACCACACTGTTTTAGATTGTTAATACGTTGGGGGTAAGGTGTATTTAATTTCGTGTAGCTCTTCTATTGAAAACGATTTTGATAAAGTGATATTCTCCACGGCTCTTTTGTGTTTCAGTTTGCTCAAAATTAGACCGTAAATTGTTCAAATAGGGTTTTTCAATGTATTTTGTTCCTAATAGACTAATGACGTACTCCGTCCACAACTGCTGAATAGTAAAGTACTGTGAGATTGTCCCCGTAACATGTTTTCGTCGTTTTGTTCAGGCAAAGTCCCGTAAACTGCGTTTGCCCGCACTGTCATCAAAACGTGATAACGGGCACAACTCCAGAGGCCGGCGGTTTCACATGGCTTTTATGTGCTGGAATTTGTTTGTTTGGATTCTGGCTTGGTTGTTGCTTAATACCGTTCTGTATTGATGATTGCCAGGACATTCGTCATTCGTGTCCTAACTGTAAAAACACCATTCATGTATTCCGCCGTTTGTAATAGCAAAATTAGATCGGGCCTGATACTTGTTAATAGATATTCATTCACACATATATCGTTTTTTTGTACGGTTTATTGAAAATATTTGCAGCATTTCCATGCTGTTCAACGGTAATACTAAAAAAAAATTGGAACACACTCGGCCTTTACTATTTTCACTTACTGGGCAGTAGTACCAGTCTTCACATATATCGGGAATATGGTAGTTAGTGCCAATGCGAAATGTTGTTTGACTACGCTTGGTCTAAATACGATTTGCCAAAAGGGCCATTTGTAAAAAGACAAGGAAGGATTTGTAGCTGATAATTCCTCAGAATCGATTGTTCGCATCGAATAATATGAATACATCTAATAGATTACAGATACTGCTCACGGATTGTTCATTGTTGTATGCAGGGGGTTAGTATGAACGATATGATACTACTTTGAAACTAGGTTTCAAACAGATTGAGATTGCGAAAGTTTTCTGCAATTCAAGCTGACGTAATATAAGTGTCTTACATCGTATTTCTAAATCATTCAGCATAAACATCAATCGCCTTCAACGATTCTCGGACTACTGTCCAAAATTCTATTTTCTTTCTTAACCTAGGTTACTGGCTCAACTAACTATTCTTAACTTGTATTTTAAATGAATTAAAACGGGGCACGGGGCCTTAATAATAGCAATACGATAACTTAAATGCTGTAAATGTCTTAGGTATATTGTATTTTACACTCAAGTTTATTGGAATGGTTCCCTTCTTACAACGAACAATCCTCTCGCAAATTTGATTCAGTGTATTTGCAATGTATTTTTATAAATTCGAATTATATTGCTTTGTTGTTTTCGATCATACTCAATGTAAATAATAAAAAAAGTCTTTAAATAATAAATTCTCATGGAAAACTTCCTACTTCAAGATCCAGATTTATCGTTGTGGATAAAATTTGACCTCGCAAAGGATGTAGATTCCGTAAAAGATTCCTCGTTTTGTAAAAAAAGTGTAAGTTCTCTGTAATTTTATTCAAATGCTCTAGGCTAAATGTTGATTTGATATATAAAGTTGTTATTCATTATTTTTAAGCTCGACGAAGAATAAATATGTCCTCAAGGCTATTAGACTTGTTATCGATTTCATGGAACTCTATTTAACTGAATTTAGAGTATAGTAGTGTGAAGACGTTTTTACGTGTGTAATTATTTACTGATGACAGCATGGGCTAATGTAGATGAATTAGTTATATATATATTATAATATTGTACTTCTAACAAATAATTATAAGCAATAAAATAGAATTAAACTGCATTTGAAGACTATCCTTAATTCTCTGAAATGATGAGCGAATCCGTTATTTTGTGTAACGAAGTGGACTCCCAGCTAACTTCCTTGCAAACAGTTCCTAACAATCCTGCTCCGGCGTATCTTGGGAGTACTGTTATGCAGGCCCCGGTGGTCGGTGTGTCATACATGCCACAGCCCCTTTTCCGGCCTGTACCAGGGACAGTTAACTCAACCACGGTGATTGTTCAGCAACCGCTCATAGGACGAAGTCCAACAAGCTGTTATTGTCAGTATTGTCACTGCAATATTGTCACCAAGACGGATTACGAGATTCCATCTCAGACGTGGCTGCTTTGCTGTATTATTAGTTTGCTTTGTGGTATTTTACCGGGCTTAATTCCGCTCTGTATTGACAATTGTAAAGACGTAAGGCACAGATGCCCGAACTGTGGTCAAACGATAGCAGTAAGCCCCAGAAACCATTAATCTGTGCACTGTAATTTTCCCTAATACTTGTTTGCTTCATGGCAGTGGCATATCTAAGGTATTGCATGTGCCTTGGGCACCACTTAAAGAGGATTGAAGGAGGCTTTACCTTCCCAATAAATCCTCAGATTTTAAAAAATACATAAGTCAAAGAATAAAAGGTGCTGTTGTAATTTTCATGTCACGCTATATATATTCTGGTGTTTAAAAGATTAACGAGCTTTACAAGTGTTATTGAGTTCATAATACTAAACGATGGGATGATAGGATCAGGACACAATTTCGGTTCTTTCCATAGGCATTATTTTTTGTAGGCACGCCACTGCTTCATTGGCCAATTTCTACTAATATAAGCTTGTTGATTGAAGTAAATAAAGTGAAAAAGAAAAGAATTTCTCCTCTCTGTGGAAAACACCTATAAAATTAGGCGACATTCTCATTCTCACTCATGTATGAATCCTTTTCTTTCATCAATATCACCAACATAAAGTATATAACGTCATTGAAATGTACACCCGTAGCGATAAATTCATGTTCTGTCGTTAAATAGTTCATTTGATATATATATGTCTATATACGCTCTGTAGAGAAAATCGTTACTATGGCTCATTCAAATCTATTTTTAACGTATATATCTTTGTTGAGCAGTGGCCATTCTTTCCATTCTTAGTATAGTTTAACGATTGTTGCCAAATTTCTAAGTATCGACATGCACAACAAACGTGGTAATCTGTCCATTAGAGTGGTGTCTGATATTTTTAGTATATTCTTTGTGAAACGTTGACGTAGGCACTTCATTGTTTATGGGTTGAAAACGATGATATAGATTGCTAGTATCACCGAAAAGCGACCACACATTTATATACGTGTATGTAGTGTAGAGCGCTGGGAAATGCGAGTATGCTGCTATGTCAGGATGATGTTCGTTTGACAGTTATATATTTATCTTTATTAGTTGTCATCATATTTATACAGAATTATTAAAATGTTGAAGGAGGAAAATTTGGGATAATATAAATGGAAAATCGTACATTGGCATTTGCCATATGAGATCTGTATTGCGTATAATTCCTTTCAGTGTATATCCATCAGTCCTATTGAATAAAAACATGTTGTCAACGCATATTTTGACATTTTTGTCGTTTGTACCATATGTCATCGAGGTTTTCAAAACGAAAGACTTTTCAAGGAAGCAGTCTTTGTTGGTGCATTTCTGTATTGTCTATTTTAATAGCTAGCCATATTGAAATTTCATATGTTGTTGCTAATAATATAATTGAAATCGAATTCCTTCCCATGTGATTCCTCTTTCACGGAACTTACCAATCTTTTTTGTATCTGCTGCACATACGCTTCTTGTATATGGATTCCAGTAAGATAAAATGGCCAATCGCCTTACTTCAAGTTTGAAGGACGAACGACTATGACACCCAAAATGGCCATATAATCTTTAAATTATATAAAATTATAGGTAGTTGAAAAAGATGTAGGTAGAAGTAGGTAGGAATACAATTTTGCTGCAGTCTGCTGTTTTTGCTAGGAAATACTCTTTGCTTACGTATTTTATCAGAGGTAAAATTAGTCATAGTCTGTACACTTAGATGATTGTTATTTCTTTGAGTTTTAAGTCCTGTTTTTATTTCTCATTCGATAAGTTAGTTGTTTATACAAGCATCACGCTCATAGAGCAAAATGTCAGCTGCTCCACCCCCGTATAATCGATTGGAAAATGAAGAGGATAGCTCTATGGTACTGCAGTCAAACACTATTGACAGTATAGGGGCTTTCTCTAACAACTCACAATATGCAGATGCCCCTCCACCGTATACGGCAAATTTGCAGCAGCAGGATCTGCCTTCCGGTGTGACACCATCTTGGTGTGACACGTCTCAGATCAAATCTAATCAAAGGCCCAAATTCATGGATGACATTGATGTCGCAACACCAACCTCTCACGTAAATCAGTCACTGATAACAATTAATTTTGGTGAGTCCCCTGCACGATGTTTCTGCCCTACATGTCATCAGCATATCATAACAGCAACTGAGAATGAAGCGGGTACCCACACATGGGCTATGTGTTGTCTTATCTGTTTCTTCTGCGGAATTCTGCCGGGACTTATTCCGTTTTGCGTACCCGATTGCCAGGATGTCAGACATACCTGTCCTAACTGCAAGAAAACAGTTGCTGTTTTTGAAAGATGAATCTACCGCAAGCAAGGATGAAATTTGTAAAGAGTCTATTGTATTCAACACTACTCAATGAATCATACATAGTCGCAGTGTTTACTGTTACTAATATCAGTCAGCAGTTTATCATTAAATATATATTGTTTTATGCAGTACGCTCACACTGTAGTCGGAGCGGACAGCTTATCTCATTGTGTTGTATATAATATGGATATAGGCATAATTTTATAACAAATGTTGTTTCTCAGTTGAAGTATGTTTATTTAAACTCTAAAAACGTTTTAGCAAGTCGTTCAGCAGGATACTTTAAATATTAATATTCAATGTACTGTACTGAAACCGCTCTTCAGATGTAATTCTGATCAGTCGTGTTTTCAATTATTTATCAGCAGAGGAAAGTGTAATTCGAATCTTTTAGCTAGCAGGCCAGTAAAGAGAGAAAGGATGTCGGAAATATTCTACTACAGTTTGGGATAAATAGCGGTTCACTAGCGATATCCAATCAGAGTTGCGGGTGATAAAAAGCTCTCTAGGGCCAATGAGAGCATAGGAGAGCAAATTCTTAAATGTAGAACCACATCGTTATATCATATCCCTACCATCTTCCATACCCTTTATAAGGTAAATTCCTATGAGTTCAAATTATGATTACATTCCGCGATTACACCGTTGTGATGAAACTACCAAGTCGGTTGGCTGCCGGATTTAGATGAAGAGAGGCCTTAGGCTTTTCCATTTGTAAGGCCTTCTTTGCTAATACCGAGGTATAGGATTAAGACAGTATCATTATATATGTAAGGAAAACCCATGACAAAATATTATACACCTTGGCTGGAGGTCACCTAGATTATCAGGCCTTAGGTATCCGCCTGCCAATCCTGTAGGTAAATCTCGCAGTGATTAGGTTGTTTGATGACGATACGGAAGGTTACGTGTTTCTTAGTTAATCGTTTTTATTATCGCTTATTATCTCCGATTTCAGGGTCTCCTACCCCATTTATAAATATTGTATAGGGTACATCTTACTAGATAATTGTTATCTGGCATTATACATTTTAACCTATGAATAAGTGAGAAGATATATTATTAGGCATGGAAGCACCTCCGGAATACTCCCTTTATCCGGTACAACCGCCTACTCCGAATTCTCCATCTTACTATCAACATTCCTCACCACTTTCAACAAAACCTCAATCCGAAACCAGTCAATATGTACCCCCACAAGCAACAGCTCCACCATATCATCCGTCCCCAATGCTACATCCAGGATACACAACAGCACCGCAACCTAATATGGGATTCGGCATTGTATCACCATCCCATCAAGCTGGGTATAGCATGACCCCAACCTATCCAGTTCAAACCATTATGGGTCAATCATCTCCACAAATGACCAGTAGAACCGTAGTTCAACAACCTGGAATAATTTTCGGAAGACATCCCACACAGTGTTTTTGTCCGAACTGTCATTTAAATGTTGTTACTACTACGACTACTCAACCTGGATCTTTCACGTGGTTTATGTGCATTTTACTTTGTTTCTTTATTGGCTTTTTCTCTCTTATATTGTTTTGTATACCAGAGTGCCAAGACGTAAGGCATACCTGTCCAAACTGTCAACATGAAATACGAGTATACGAAAAAATGTAGAAGTAATATACTGTATAGGTTCAAAAAATATAACAAGGAAGATTAATAAGCAACGTTGAAAAGAATGTGTTTTATACATCTTTACAACGTGTCTCAGCTTCTTTGAAAGCATTTTTTTACGCGGATATATTGTAATCGTGTCATATCAATATTAAATTATTTATTATGTATTACTCCCCAATGGATATGATCGATGTGAAACCTGTTTTATATTGGTGTTTCTGTTAAGAATGACACAGCATCGTATTTATATGAAGAATGGCCGGAGCTACTGCTTATTCAAAGATGTCGTGAAGGTTTCATTAAATGGTGTGTCTCTTGAATTGGTGTATTATTTGGTCTGTCTCCCCATCTGTATAACCGAATAAACTTGATTTTGAATTTAGTAGTTTATTACGGAAAACCGATTTATAGTCGAAACCTAGCTCAAGTTAAACATTTTTTACTCCTAAAGCAACCGGTACTTACTGCTCTGAAGTCAGTGTGAGAAGTTGTCTAAGCAACTTTTATCCATTCGCATGATCCAGAATTCACCGCTATAACAGAATCGCAATCAACGCTTGACTGAACAGCCCGTAACAGTTCAATAGTCCGTAAAACCGTTGGCAAACTATTCCAGCGCGGAACTTCATTCAGCGATCGATCCGATGAACGGCAGAGCAGGGGAATCGTTTTCAATATTTCATGATGGTAGTGAGCATGTATTTAGTCGTGCTTCTCATTTACAGTAGTATGCCGAGTAAGGGTTGCTACTTTTCACATGTAACGGGAGATGAGTAAGTACAGAGTAAGGTTTATTTGAATTTGTTGTACAGTTTAATTGGCTTATCGTGTGATATAGGATATATGCAATGCAGTATCATTAAAAAGGACAGTATAAAAGGAGACGTCTAGTAACTTGAGAACTTAGCTTTTGTTGTATGGTGTGTTAGTCATTGAGAGTGTGAAGTAGTGACTCTTACTTCTGCTATTTTCAGGAAATTTACTATCGTTACTTATAAATAATTTATCAGAGAAATTAAAAATGGAACAACCCCCCGAATACACTCCTTATCCGACCAAGCCACAACCTCAGCATGCTCCACCACAATACCAACAGCCACAGTCCACCACAGGTCCCCAATGTGCTCAAGCGACTACGCAAGTAACGGGACAGCCTATTCCTCCTCCCCCGATGCCACAGCCAGGATATGGACCTTATCCAGCGGCGCCACCGCCGCAATCTGGTTATACCATTGTCCCGAATCCACAAGTTGTCAACAGAACGGTGATCGTTCAGCAACCTGTTAGCGTTTTTGGAAGGAGTCCGATCCAATGTGTATGTCAAAACTGTCATCAGAATGTCATAACAAGTACAAACGTAGAGCCTGGTGCCTATACCTGGTTAATGTGCGTTGTGATTTGTTTATTCTTTGGCATTTTTGGTCTTATACCGTTCTGTGTGCCGGAATGCCAAGATGTCAGGCACACCTGTCCAAACTGTCACTACACAGTTCATGTAGATAGTAAGATGTAGAGGCCATTCACTTAGTATGTACATATTTGTTATCTAAAAAACTAAGTGTGAATAGAAAACTAATAAGCACAGTCAAATAAGACAGTGAAGATTAATCAATATTAAGGTTTTCTGATTTAACAATGCATTATTCTGTTTTTACTACAATATCTTATTCTATGATTTATTATGTTTATGCTGTATATGCAAATAAAATAAGTAAAAATATATTTTGTTGCAGCTCAAGTTAAATCTTACAAAAAATGTAAGAATTCTGGGACTAGAATTCATTAACTATAAATTGATTCTTTTCCTAGTTCCGTTGTTACTCATCTCTTTAAAAAATGTACAAGCCTCAAACAACCGATAAAATGCAAATTCCTTGTAGCCTGTGTGGTGTACTGTGCATCAAAAATACTGTTTCGTCGCAATTATAGGTATTTCCGGAGTGCCGATAGGCTCATTCTTTAGTACGTGGGCCTGTTTTGACAATAGATTGCTCGAACATATTGTAAAGAAACGTAGTCAAGCTTGGCAGCACTAGGTTTCTCAAATACTCAAGCTTGGTTTGTTTCTTATGGATCGCGGAAAGTTAAGTAGGAGAAGGAGAAGGAGCAGTCGCTATTAAGCGAACAACATATCCTGTTTCAGAGCTCATTTTTCAAAAATAAAAGGTTTGCGCTATCCCTGCTCGGAGCAAGTTGATCGGCTACATTCAGCCATTCTGCCAACCACATTTTCTTCAATCGTATCAATTTTTGTGATTCTTGCAATTTTCAGAACTTCAACATGATACAGTGGACAGTGGACGCTGCTTATTGTGGTCGCTTTCGGACAGTCTGTTTTTGATAGCAATAGCTGACTGATAGCATTCGGTGATGGATGTGAATATGATATAGATATGTTTTGCGACCGATTGATATATATAGCAATACCCGATTGATAACTAAAAATATAACTTCTAAAAATTTGGAAGAAAGAGTTGCAAACTTCTCCCTTTAAATCTAAACCAGACTAATAAACTGCATTACTGTATAGCATGCCGGATTTATGTGCACTGTAAAGGCCAAACATACTCGTGGCCCGTTTTTTTACGATTTGTTGTTGCCTCAGGTATGTGTATAGCGTTTACTCGCTGGTATTAAGATACAATTTTCATCGTTTCTTTAAAACTCTTTTCACGCTCGATGCCCTCAGGGATTGATAATAACAACACTGCAAATAACATAAGCAGGTAATAGCACACTGCCTCACTATAAAGCATATACTGTTATACATAACATAATTTTATTTGCTCTCCACAAATTCAGTTGACCATGTAAGCATTCCTTTTTTAACATATCTGTGTCCAGGTTAAAATATCAAAATGAAATATCGCCCTTTGTACCCAAATTTATCTTCATAATATAAACGCTATTGCGAAACTTCTATCACTCCAGTCTACCTTCCTTTTTCAGCCTAACTGCCTAACAAGAATAGACTCCTCATTATATAATGCAATATTAGTCTTCAATCTGACCTCATAGTTCCTGATACGTAGAGAAAGTGCTCAAAACATGTCTTCAACTTCATCCATAAACAATAAACATCAAAAACACCCTATCAAGATTCTTGAGAGTTACGAAGGAGTCCCGTTATTAAGCAAGGAATATCAAAAACCGACATCTTCCACGAACAGTTTAAATTGCATATGTCCGATATGCGGTGAATGTATTCATACTATGCCCTGTCGCGTGACGGGAAAGTTTACTTGGATAGCTGCTGGATTTCTATTTTTATTTTGTGGATTTTTTCCTGGTTTTATACCTTTCTACATTGACTGTTGCAAGGATCTTCACCACAACTGTCCGAATTGTTCGTTGACTATTTATGTAGAAAGAACGTGTCTTCTATCGGGACTTCATGCATAGAAACGAGCTGGAATAGGCCTACTGAAAATGCATGTATATAGACTGAATATAGATGAAATTCGTTTTTCAATACTTACCTTAACACAGTCTATATAGTCCAGGCATACTTTCACTGGGATTTTGGTGTCATGTATCCTTTGTTTGTATAGAAATCCAATACTTCATTTAACATCGATATAAACTTCTTATAACAATGATAATTTCCCCCACATTCCAAGACAGGTATTCAAATTCAGTTTTGATAATCAATTCCAAATTAGTGTTCTTATCGCCACGTCTCACCATTCTCCAGACTCCTTCACCGTTAATTATATCAATTTACCCATTCAAAGTCTAATTTACTTTATCTAGTATACGCTATACGGCATGAAGTATATAATTACATATCATTGTCATTTTATGCTATTGTATCTCAATGTTTTTACACTAGCCCTTTACATTTCCCATGCTAGTATTACGACAATATAGGCTATACTATAGCTATAGACTTCAGTCGTAAAAACTCATTACACACGGCATCAATAAAGGTGTCGCTATAGGTTAATTATATTAATTGTCATGTACATCAAAATTCCTGGGAATCATGTATTACTTTACCCATTTTTTGCAGTTCATTGAGCTAAGAGCATATTAAGTCGATTTTCGTGAATAGGTAATGTGGAGTCAACCGTGAAGCTAAAAAACCATCTCCGCCACGCTTGACAAGTAACCAGGGGAATCCCCGCTTTGCACCTGTCAGTTTTGCAGTGAATATCTATTTTGTTTGTTACATCAATTCTTAATATTATTATTGTAACTATTCAATAAACATTGTTCATGGATAAACTATCGCTGGATCATTGCAGTAAGATAGTTCCGAAGTCGTATGTGAGCCAGGGAAATCAATCACTTTTAACGCAGAACAATCTCGTTAGGGTTCTCTTGGAGAAGGTGAGCTATTCTTTCCATTTTTTTCATCTTCGGTTTCTCTTATTCCTTTTTAAACCTGGGAATGTCGCTAACAGAAAAAGATTCCTAAAGAGGGATGGAACGAACAGACTATAGAATTCCTTCTGTCTCAACTGTCCCTCATGGACAGTAATAATTTTCTTGGGAACTGCGGTGTCGGAGAGAGAGAAGGGAGAATATTTTCGGGGATCGTAGCGAGAAGACATTTCAGGTTTTCCACATCAGCATTACTGAACTTAACTTAGTAGGTCTTCTTATCTCGAAAATTTTCTGTTGTAGATTTTCCCATGGCATTGGGCGATCCGGAGACGTTACTGCCGTTCAGCCAAAGGCTGCCGGGTCCAGTTTATTGAATCAACTTTGCACAAGTCTTGTCCTTCATCTCATTCATTTATCAGGTTTGTGGATTCAATTTGTTAAATATATATCGATGTCTTTTTGATTAGTCTTCCAGGGTTACATAAAAGTGGTTTTTATCAACCTATAAGGGTAATTAAGGTACTAGTTTAACAGTGCGATTGTTCTGAAAATCCGATCACGTTTGGTTAGGTTAGAGCAGGGGTCTCAAACTCAAACTCCTCTGGGAGGCAAATGATTATTCAAATTAATCCGAGGGCCGCAAGGCACAATAACAGACTTAACACTCTTAAATTTTGATTGACAACTACACGCACGTTGAATGAAAAATTCCAATATACATCGCGGGCCGCACAAAATGTTCTGGCGGGTCGCGTATTTGAGACCCCTGGGTTAGAGTAATGGAGAGTTTCGATTTGGGTTAACTTAACTCTCACCTCGCCTAACCTGAGCTTACCTAACATAACCACTTTGTTAGAGGGACCGCACTACTAAAGTAGTATCATAAATAATTTGCTAAAGTATTATATGCTTATGGAGTCTAGTGTATAAGTGCTGGGAATATTCAATTGGTCTTTAATTCAGCCCACATTTTAAACATTAAAATATACACAAACATAAATATATGTAAGAATACATGTTTTATATTCTATATTCTAGTATCAATAAGGAATTGAATAATCCATTCTCAAAAATTATTCATTTTGGTTTCTGCAAGGTATAAAGTCTGCAGTATCTTGCATTATCGTGCCAATGGCAACAGGCATGACTCTGACACTGTGCTTTCTAACTCTACGTAGTTTGCGACCAGACGCTGAATATGTTATATGGCCCCGGATCGATCAAAAATCATGTTTTAAGGTGACAATAAACAAACTTCTAAATTCGTAAAACTTGCATGCAATGCCACTTCGCATTAAACATATTTGTATATGCATGTAAGGCTATAATATCAGCTGGTTTCAAGCCTATCATTATCGAGAACGTGCTAGAAGGTGATGAGCTTCGTACTGATCTTGATGCTGTGAGGAGATCAATAGAGGATGTCGGGAAGTCGAAAATACTTTGTGTATACACCACTACTTCATGTTTTGCTCCCCGTGTCCCAGACAAGTATGACTATCAAAAGTTTTTGAATGAATGTGAAGCAATAGATGATGTTTCAGAACAGAGGGATTGAGTTTCTGTCATGTTTTTCGAAGAGGAATTCATTAACTTATTAGGAATATATCCGAAAGAATTAATAATCCATTTCTCAAGTTAGTAGAAATGATGAAAGATCATCATACCAACCCACCCTTTATATTGGCAGTTTGACGTGTCCCAAGCACCACTTTGTTTTAAAAAATGTTTCTAATACTTTTATATATTATTAGCTCAGCTGGCTTCAATGATAGTATATCTACTTTTATATCCTCCTACTGCTTACTTTTTTATAGGAATTCATGACTGTTAGAAATGCAATATGTTCAATAGCAACCTATAAAATCCCTTTTTAAAATTATATTCCATTTATTCAGATTGGAAGAAGTGGCAATATTGTGTAAGGAATATGATATTCCTCATATCATTAATAATGCATATGGGCTTCAATCATCAAAATGTACTCATCTTATACAACAGGTATTGTATATTGATCATTAGAACTAATCGACGAGATATCCCCTAATCCCAAAAACTTTTAAATATTGTCCTAGAGGTATCAAGTTTCTCCAAACTATTCTTAGGCGAGCCGAGTAGGAAGAGTAGATGCATTTGTTCAGAGCTGTGATAAAAATCTCATGGTACCAGTCGGTGGCGCTATCGTTGGTTGCATCGAAAAGAAATTCGGGAACTGCATCGCAAAGACCTATGCTGGAAGGGCATCGGCATCTCCTTCGCTTGATGTTTTTGTTACCTTGTTGGAAATGGGAACTTCTAAATACGAAGAGCTTCTCAAACAGAGGAAGGTTTGATGATTTTAATCTCATTCCTGGGAATTTATATAATTATTATTTTCTCTTTGTCTATGTGAATGCAGAGCAATTTTTTGTATCTTAAACAAGAGCTCTCGAAAGTCGCTGCAAAGCATGGAGAGGTAGTGCTAAATACACCTCACAATCCCATTTCAATGGGTAAGTACAATGGATTTCCTTTCGATTCTGATGGATTTTCGAATCTAATGACATTGTTTATATGAGAGTATAAATAAAGTACAGTTATTTTCTTTTTTTAGCAATGACTGTGTCATCTGAGTTACTAAAATCAAAGGGATTTGATGTCACAGAGATTGGTTCGATGTTGTTCACACGGGGCGTAAGTGGCACAAGGTATGTTTCATTCATAAAACTTAATCTTGTCATTGTCAGATGAAAAAGTAATCACAAAGAAATTGAATGTCAATACACAATCACGATTTAAACTTCATTTAAAGCTAAACTACCATACTGAAATGTATATGAATTTTTTAATACGTTTTTACTGTACAGTAATATTTCAAATCGTTTTTCAACTTCATTTATTAGGATGTTACACTGCTAAGTGGCGTAGTAAGGTCAGGGGAAAAATGTTCTCTGAACAAAAATTACTCAAGAAAAGTAGGGTAAAGTCTAATCTGACGTAGCGAAATAACGTGAGGTATTACTGCGTAGCAGTGCTGTATCTCGAATATTACAAAGTATCGTATTGTTAAATTGGTTGGTAATTGGTTGGCATTGGTTCCAATCAATATAGCGAGGGACGACTGTACATAACATATCGTTGAAATCTTTCCATTGAATTCGGCTTAAAGGAATTCAATAAAAAACACTCAGGGGCCAGGTTGGCTTATATTCTATAAATATTCGTCAATTATCTTACTGATATTTTGCGTACAAGTTCCATATGTGTTTAAGTCATTATACCGAAGTGCTCCAGTGACGTTGTTCAGTTTCATTCTACGGTAAGATTAAATAAGGATATCTAATAACTATTCAGCAGCATCGATATCTCATTATCTGAATCTTTTCATGCGTCGTTTCGATTGGCTCCAAAAATATCCTCTCATATTACCAGATTAAGCCTTCGTTTACTCTGTAGAAATTACTGCACGACCATTTTTAGCTTTAAGTGGAAATACATCAAGCTTTCGATTAACACCAGTTTGCATAAAAGTAAAACTCTGGTCGGCAATGTATTAATTCACAAAACTGGTTTGGAATTAGGTAGAACGTGAGTTACGATGTGAGTTAAGTAAACCCACTTTATTTGATTACGTAAGCGTAGCAGATTAGAAATTTTTACGTGTCATTAAAAAAATATTGACGTGAACACAAGTTACGTCATCTCATGCAGCAGTTATTTGTATTCGCACAAGCGGAAGAGCGTTCAAAAGGTGCTTATAGTAATTATGCCAATCCAGGAGTATTTGTTTTTAATTTCTTGGCCAATTTGTAATGGTTGAGAATGTAGCTCATTTACATATATATATATATATATAATATATATTCGTTATTTTTTTTATTAAGGGTCGTCTCTACATATGATGGAAAAGAGATAGAAGGGTATTCGTTCAACGGTTACGGATCTCACTGTAATAACTATAATACAGCATATTTAACTGCTGCTGCAGCGATTGGTATGACTACAGATGACGTTGATCTATTTGTCAAAAAAATGGACAAAGTTCTCGTTGAATTTGGGCGAAGAAAATGAGTTAAGTTAGTAAGGTTGAGTAAACAAAAAATTCTTCATTCATTTTGGTCGAGGTATTACTAGCTTCAATCTGGTGTTGTGTAATAACTATAGTAAACTTAGCTCCGTTGCTGCTGGAAAGATCATTGTTTTTTCATTATATTCATTCTTCTCCCATTATTCACTCTGGTGCAGAAGAGTGAACATGGAATTATACTATTGCTTCTTTGTTCGTAAATTTCAGTCAGATCTTTCTATGCAAATAATAATATTGTGGTCTGGGGTAGGCCTTGAAATCTAACTCAATCTAAGAAGTTATTCTAGGCTGGCCTTCTTTTGACGAACCGGACCTCAGATCTATTTTGATACAGTTTTTAGAAATTGGAATACGTCATTACAGCGTTATAGGCCTGTTCGCATTATTCCACCATAGTTTGTGAGCGGAACTAACAAAACTATATTGCTGCTGAAAAAGGCATTTCATCATTTCTAAGCATTGTACGATGAACGTAGTGGATATCGCGATCACGATCGATGTTTACGGCGTGATATGACGTGTCCTGTCATGAAGCATCTGCATTCAGACGTCATTCTTCGTGGAAGTGGGGTGGAAATCCTGCAACATTGTTATAGAGCTAAGCGTAGTCAGAAACATATGATTATTATGTTCCAACGAAAATTGAAGATTCAGTTTCCAATGTAAATCAATATAATCTAGTCGTACGGATGAAAACTTCACTAGAATTCCAGCTTTAGAGTTTAATATTTAGAAAGTACTCTATTTCCATTGAAATGCTTATGCTTTAGTCAGTCATTGTTTCAAATAGGGTATTTTTTGAACTATTCGTGTTCATAATTTTCATTTATAAAGGCGAGGCAGGAGAGCGTGCAGTGTTTCCTTTTGCGACGGCAAATTTGTGCTGTGCTGAATAGTTGGTATGTGATTGAGTCTTAATAGTTGAATGTTTTTCTTGCACGAGGTAATACGAAAAAATCCAGAAGTTCGTTATCCGATAGTACAGTCGACACCGCTTAATACATCCACCTCGGCCAGGCGATTTTGGATGTAATAAGCGGTGGTTGTATTAACCGATGTCTACATATCAGTGTAGTTGTGCTACATTATATTCTACGCCAGTATAATCCTTACGGTACGATTCTTATCAAATTTAGCCCAAGCCCAAGTTTGATTGTTCATAATCGGCTATTGTGACGGAACAAATTGCCGTCCAGCGGGGGATAGGGAATTTTTTGGAATAGTCTTGGCTAGATTTAATAGCCTTGTTAATTGTATTTCTGCTTTGATATCACATGTGCGTTGCCTGCGGAATTAAGCAGTTTGTCCGGTGTAATCTAGAGTGTGTTTGATAGACTTGTCAGTCATATTTGTTCTTTGTAAAGCCAGTATTTTCGTTCATTATAGGCGGGGGGGGGGGGGGGGGATAGGCCATTATTTGTACACAGTAAAAAACAATTTGCCTTCATAGGGAATCGAAAGTGGATGTATTAAGCGGTGGCTGGATGTATTAAGCGGGGTTTTTATAATGGGGAATGAATAGGAAAATTCCGTTCCAAGCAATTTGGATGCATTAAGCGGTTGGTTGTATTAACCGGGGATGTATTAACCGGTGGCAACTGTATTACATTAACGCAGTTATTCAGAAGTTGGTTCATGTGTTTTAGGGAAAATGCGAACGTGAATCTTGACCCCGTTATATGTTACGTCGTTCTGGCGAATGTTCAATATTATCAAAGCTATTAGTTACACCTTGCAGAGTTACATGTGTAAAACTATACGTCAGCTGAATTTAGATCTATCATTAACCTTTGAGATAGCTATTTAAAGTTTTAGGAGCGTGAAAATAATAATGAGAAGAGCCTATGCTCAACCTCTATGACGCACAACCAATGTGACTAATTTTTCACTAATGCGAAGTTTATTGTTACGCTTTAGTAACATGTCTAAAAAGCAATACTTTAGGCACTTCCTCATTTTTTTCAGATATGTTGATATATTCTTATATATTGTGCTATATTTAAAAGAGCTGCGCTCATATCTTTTCTTTGTTTTGGAATGAGTCTTACCAAAACGCTCGAAAACGGACTTTTGTTTCTAGAAATTCTATACACGCCTAAGACCTTAGCTGAAATTTGTTTTCTCATCTTGTTCTTTTTATAGTTAGGTGATTTTGCGTTGCGCCAAAGTTACTATATTATTCCTGTTTGATTGACATACTATCTCATGCTTGCGTCACTATATTCATATGACAGTTTGATGAGTAGTAACACGTTTGACCAGTAATAGAAAAAATATTTACACTGAAGCGTAATTCCACTGACAGACAGGACGCGAAAACTCGTGAGCAATGCGTTCCCGAGAAACTTTATCCATTACAAATAGAAAGAGGACGAACACTAAACTAAATCGAAAAGTTTTTGTTCATAGATAGATATAAACATAGATTTAGCAGTGTAATGCCTCTCGCAATTCCGAGAGATGCCTTATCTCCAGCTCCTAAGCAGCCCGTGAACATTGTTGTGCTTGGCGCCAAATCAGTTGGTAAAACCTCAGTGACGTTGCAATTCATAACCGAAGCTCCTGTGGACTCGTAAGTTTCAATATTAGATTCTCCTGCCTTTTCCAGTCAGCATTTTTTAAATTTATTTATTTGTTTCAAAAGTAATGTAATGGAATGGCCGAGGAATTAGCCAAAGCCATTAATGTGACTCCTTAATAACCGTTAATTATAATATAGATTAAACTGCAAGCCGACTATCGAAGATGTTTTTTGCAAAGAGATTGAGTTAGATCATATGGATGATGAGAGCGATTCCGTCTTTCACTGCGAGATAGGTGCTGAATGTATGTGGAAAATGGAAGATGAAATCTCAGACAGGGTAGGTTGATGATAATTTAGTTTGAATGAATTATCATATTCATGTTGTGTTTGGCTCGGATTATAGCCAATATGACAAATTAATTTTTTAGAATTATTCAACAAGTTCAACCCACGGCATGGGCAATAAAATGAGATCTGGCAAATTGACCAATAACAACGAAACAGAAGAAAATATGAAAGTGGTTCTGAATGTAACGGATACAGCAAGGTGGTAAACGCTTTTCAAAAGTTGGTCTAGTTGTTATAGGCGGTGGTTGTATATTTAACTGTAATGTATTCGAGTTGCTAGATATTTCTAGTAACCATTGAATAATTATTTTTTTGGCTTTTTATTATGTTTTATTTCCTACAACATAATTTTAATGCTTTCAGATATGTTCCTTCATCCAACCAAATAAAATCATTTCGATGGCGGATCGCACAAAGGTTAACAAGAAAAAAACAACCTGGAGCAAGCTTGCCTGACGCTGCACCGAAGCGTCGTAGATATTATCATCACAATAATCCGACTCCAGTGCGAACTAGGTAAAGACTGGGATTATATATACTATATACTATCCATTTCATCACCAAATTCTCCTTTTATTTAAATACATTCCACGTACCCGAAGTTAGATTATAAGGTCAGACTAGGTACAATACTAAATACCAGCTTCGAATTAATAGAAAACTGCATATTTCCAGAAGTACAGTACCTTCATTCATTTATCGCAAGAAAGAAGATGGTACGAGCAGGCATGATCATCATATTCAAACTGCAGATGCATTCGTTCTTGTTTATTCCGTCAAAGACAAGACATCTTTTGCCACTTTACGGGAAATTCGTTCACGAATTATACATTCTAGGGGCCTGCCAGAGGACTTGATGCAAAATAGTCACAAACCGAGACGTGAAAGCAAAGAGCAAACGGATGAACAAGAACTTTCTCCGTTTTCTCCTTTAACAAATAAACGTTTGCGTAAATTAAAAAAAAACAATGTTATTCTTCCACCGGTTTTTATAGTAGGAACTCATGTGGTAAGTTTACCCGTTGTTTGCAAGGTTTTACGTAGTATTCCCGAATTGTCGTATGCTTATTCTATTATTCTTAATTCTTTGTTGGTCAGGATCAAGCAGATTCGTCGCCCAATATGTTCTTATCGCCACCTAGCGAATTCACATCAGGAAGCATGAACACTCTTTTCCGTCGAGCTGTTGACCTACATCCTCATGACCATATCAACCCTTCTGAAAATCGAAAATACCCAAAACAAACTTCTACCAGTCCAGAAATAGTATCCAGTAATTTCAACTTCGGCACGAAAGAAGTTACAGCGGAATATGTCCGAGGTGTAGTCGGTTCTTGGTCGGAATGTGTCGGATATGCGGAAGTTTCTAACGAAAGCGTCTCTCGAATTCGTCGTATTTATGAACATCTTGCGTGGAGGGTCGTCAGAAATCGGATTGCCGACGAGAAAAAAAACTTTTCCCCAAGATCTTCTTCGCCACGTAAACGCTTAGACTCGGCTTTGCATGCTATAAGAAAACAGTCAGACGAAGTTAACATACCTTGTTTTTGTTTTGGTGTTAAAAAATGATCTGTTTATTCAGACATTAGATTTAGTCTACCTCAGATTCTTTCTTTTTTCTGCTATTTTCGAAAAGTGTTTTATATTTTATTTTTTGTAAAATAACGAAACTTCGCTGTGATTCATGTGTTATATTAGCCTGAATCGTGAAATAAACTGGAAGTTGTCGAATTCGCTCGTCGTTGAATAAATCACTGTTTTTCTTTCATGGATCAAATATTGCTCACTGTTTACTATTTTTCTTAAAACATCAGGGCTCTGTTCCGCCCAGTTAAGTAGCAGCTAGTAAGGAGAAAATTCCGGCGAGTTAAAACCTACGTGAGACGGCGCACGGCGGATGAATACAGTCGAGGCTCGCGTGATAATACCAGCGAATGATTTCTCGCAAACACAGCGATGAAAGCTCCGACGAGTGCTTGATAGAATAGGAATTTGTACGATTGCAGTTAGGTGTCGAAATTGTGAGGTCATGTTCGATATTAAGCAGAATGTTTAGTATCGTATATGTTTCCAATGTTCCATTATTAGTATTAGAATAGGTAGTAACTCTCATGCTAAACATAGTTCACGTATTAAATGTCGTTCATCACAAGACTAGGTATATGACAACATTGTAAAATTTGTATGTTAGATCAATAATATCTTTTTCTCCATCTAATATTACCTTATGATTTAATAATGAAGAAACGAGAATTACTCGATCCCGATAATCCCGATCGATGTTGGGAAATATTTTTGTTATCGCCATCGGTACTTTCCTTTATTCAGTTGGTTTCGTCACCTATAAATATACGTAACGAGTAAAGAAAAGCTGGAACATTCAACTATGTTAAAGCAGTTAGGTAGTGAAATGATCCTGCTAGAACATCATAAAACTAGATCGACTTATATTTGCAAGGTAGAGCTCAACTCAATCCGGAATCATTTCTAATTTATGAGTCACTAAAAGAAATCTATAATAAAGGAAAGAAGGTTATCTGTGTATAGTGATCTACAACGGAGAACCATTCGATGTCATTCCCGAATATAGTAAACTTATCTCCCTAGTAGGAAGTGATTTTAAGTGATAGCTTGAAAAGTGAGCTCAGCAAATTTATTAGTTCTTCATTTTACCTGGTTCACCTCTCATTGGTTTTGTTTATTGTCATCTACTTAGAAAAAACATCTAAGAACTACCACATAGTGTGTCAGCTGATAGTTGAACGTTTATTTTCATTCACGGGTGGAATTACAAACAGTGAAGTAACGAACAGGAGATTTGTTGGATAATATTACACGGAAATATGGTTCCCTCACGAAAGTTCTTCATACTTTTTGTTTTCTTATGTTTATCGTCTGCGGCCATGGTTAGTTTATTTCGCTTCTCTATATGCTGGAAATTTGAATGTTCAGAATTGAGTAATGAATCTGTTTTTGTTGATTATCGAAACAGAGTTATGCTGATGCTGAGGATAAGTCTTTTTATTTCGATGGTGACGGCTCAGGAGATGGAAATCACATCAGTACTGAGTTTCCTACAGATGATGAAGATATTGATGAAGGATCAGGTATGATTTCGAGTTCATGTTATAATATAGCACACTTTCCATTTTGCATTTATAAATACTAATAGAATAACTAGCCTCGCTAATGCTTGCTAGCCTTGCTAATCTTCCCTTTAATAATGTTAGTTTCAGTTAGTTTTTCAGTAGATAATCTGATTGTATGGTATGTGTATTTGAGTTAAACACTGAAAAATGTAATCTACTGTCGCTTGCATGAGTCTGCTTCATGATCAAAGTTCAAATATAGATTTCTGATACAGCAACAATTACTGAATATACCACGGAATGTATAGCTCTTAAAATTTCTTGTTGCACTTTGTTCATGTTATATGTTAATCAACTATGATAATTTTTCACAATAATAATATTCATGCTAATTCACTCTATATCAAGAAATCTTGTTTTATGCCAAGCAATATTCAGGGTTGTCAGGAAATTGTTCATTTCCTGTATTGTGGTTGTAGGAAACGTTAATCTGTAATCCTTCTTGTTGTGATTGTATGTTATGTTAGTTTGGTCAAGCCTGTTGTTTTGGGAGCTGATTTTTAATCATCATCTCTGTGTTTATCCATCATAATGTGATTCTCACAATGTCAAGCAGTTGTTGAATTTAAACCTTTGTTTATTTGGTGTTCCCTTACCAAGGCCGTTTTGTTGACGACCCACTTTCGACCTCATCGGACGAAATGACAGTTACCACTGTGGTACTTTTACCGACTTCGAAACCTTACAATCAATCTTCTGTACTTTTTGATGACGAAGCTCAGCTATACACTAAAACTGAGCTGCCTTCAACTACTACAAAAACGTCTGTTCCTCCTTTGGTAGCAGTCGAAAGTGAGCCGAAAGTTGCAGATACAGGTGGAGTCGGTGTTTCATAGACATCAGTGTATCATCTATCTTAGTGAAGACATGCGCAAATGAATGTAGTCCTCGTTTCATTTTGCTCATTGTGTTAGTTGATAGCTTCCCAATCTCATTCTACCATAATTCATTGAAATTTAAAATTGTCTGCAGAGGTAGCTCAACCTAGCACGAGTTCTGGCAGTGTGTTCACATCAAGGCCTGATGTACCTGCGACTTCGACTATTGCTACTACGGCTTTATCCAGAATTTTGTTAGAAACAGAAATATCTCAAACGTCGAAGATTGATGTTAAAACACTAGGTAGTCATTAATAAGCCGTTGTTTCGCATGTATATGGTGAAATTCCACTCATAGCTTGATATGCAGTGACTTGGCAGTGGTTAGATACTGGTACAGATACATGTATCCTCTATCTGTAGAGATTTGATTTTTCACTGTTTGGTAGCTTTGTAGTTCACATTAGCAGATTGCGATTTTTGGAACTGTTTTATATACTGATGATAAAATGGGCATAAGAAACATGAAATTAAGGTTGTAGATCTAATATAGTTGATTGTATTGTGTTATGCCTTATCTTTGAACATTATTTTACCTAATGTACAAAGATGGATTTGTTTATATAGCAGCATGCTTATTGCTATCACTGGCTCTTATTTACTTCAGTAATTGCTTCCACTTTGCATGAATCTTTCATGATAATTTTATCATCGTATCGCTTTCGGTCTTGATACGCAGTGAATTTAAAGAGGTTAACCAATCCTGCGTGTCGGTTTCAGGTAAACCTGATTTGGTGAATATAGATGTATCGGAGAGTATTATTCCTGTTAAATCCGGACCAAAAAAAATAAACGAAGAACCAATTGAAATTGAGGCAAGTTCAAAAATGTTTTAGATGTTTTTATCATAATATAAAACTAATTTTGAACATTGCCGTTATCAGCCGATCGAGAAAAACATAGCTCGTGATGATGGAACGAATGAAGAGGTCAAATCTGAACCAGGAATAGGCGTTGGCGTTGCTGGGGCGGCCAGCATGCATTTTATCGCAGCAATCGTCGTAGGTGGATGCATAGGTCTTTTGTTTGCGGTGTGTGTCGTCATGCTCCTTGTTTATCGCATGCGGAAAAAAGACGAAGGAAGCTATGCTCTCGAGTATGGTTTGGACAAGAAACCTCAAGGTGCATACGAATATACTAAAGGTGTCGACAGTAAGGAGTATTTCGCGTAAGATGTCAAAATTCAGGTGTGGATATCTCATAATTCGTCATAATGGATCAGAGCAGAGAGTATGTTCTTATTATCTACTGTAAATGAAAGGACGCCACATAGTTTCTCCTTTACTTCTATTCTTTTACGCTTTTGTTAAAGCTCAATGAGGTTCGACTTTCAGTTTTGTTGTTGCTTGTTATGACATACTGTAGTCCTGTTATGTTAAATCCACGGTCTTTAGATTACTTTGTATCTTGTTTTCTTTATTTAATTAGAACCTCTTTACAAATAGTGGTTTTAAAAGCCAGTAAATAACTATCGTGAACCTCATTGTACCAACCTTTTTTTTTTCTCACCACTCTGTATTTCTGCAGAACAGACACTATTTTGTGTTGTAAATTTCATGATATTCGACAAATGGATTATATCCAAGTTACTGGAGTCTGTCATGTTCAGTCACAGAAAATCTGTACAAAGTTATGTAATCTTTTCCCTTTCTATGTATAATATCATATCTTCAAACAAATACTTAACCCAAGTTTGTTAGATGTGTTGTGTTTGAGTAGATTTTAATCCCATTTTTAATAAGATCTACTTTTCTATTAATTTTGAAGCTAAAAACTGCTCTTCCAGCTACCTAATAATTTTATAATAGACCCAGGTCTTCTCCCCAAGAGAACCTCTCAATTATGTATACAGAATGTGATTTTAATCTCAAGACCAGAATATTACATAACCTGAATCTTTCCGACAAGTTATAAAGCTTGTTTTTTATATGTACCTCTTGTACTGGAGAGTAAGTATTGTTTTTAATAAAATTCTGATATAAGCTATGCTTTATTTCGTTTGATTACTGGTAATTCCAGGCTACTGTTTATCAGTTCGCAGTAGGTTTCTTTGCCGTACACAGGTTTCTTTGTTTCTGTTTGCCTCTGTTTCCCCCGTCTCTAAATTAACTGTTGTACGAATAGCGTGTTTGCACTTCTACAAATATTTCATGGTCGACTTGTGGCCAAGCCTCTGATATTCGTCAGCTTGTGCGTTACACAGTGCAATGGAATATTTGTTCTTATTTAGTCATGTAATGCTTTCATGAGCACACTTATATGCACTTCGGGATAGCTATTGATTTCCCATGTCTACTGTCTCTGATGTATGTTTGGTAGATTGGACTGTGGGCCTTCCTAAAGAAAAGCTCTTACTGTGTGCTATTATGTTTCGTACCACACGGAGAGCTTTTCCTGTTTTTATCGATGTAAGTTTGATCCACTTCATCGCTCCTCATTGTTGGAAACGATGTTATTTAGTCTGTGCCATTTGAATGCCAAAAAGCAGTCACTCGATAAAATACCCTTGTGTGTTTTGAAGTGGGCTGTTAGGACAATCAGTCCTGTAATCACGCTTACAAAAATCAAGTAGAATTCAAAATCATTTGGGCTTTTAACGAATGTTGTATGTTGAAAAAAATTACATATATTGGCTTCTAGCATATTTGAGACGTACTGGTAAGTGCTATAGCATTGACTGCTTGCTGTGTTGCCCATAGTTCTTCTGATGCGTTATTTCGTTAATTGAATTGCCAACTACTAGATGGTTCGCAGGGAGTCTGGTTTTATTGGTTTTCTGTTAAGCGTATAAAGTCAATATTCGCTATTTCAATGTTCATTATCTGAGGTTTTCAGATCATATTCTCCTACCAACATGGTCTAATTATCCTATGTGGAATGTTAACAACGGCATTATTTCATATTCAGCATTATTATATTTCCAGCGATAAACTCCCAAGTAATATTGTTATCACATTCTTTACGGTATATTATCTTCGACTGTCAGCTTAATCAATTCATCGATATGGCCTTGAAAATTGGGTTTGGCTCTGAAAGAGATTGTGGTAGTGGCCGTACATATCTGTATTTTAGTAATTCTTGAACTTGTATTGTGGTATTAGAGTGCGTGTTGATTTTCAATGTAACATCGTTGTAAAAGGCATGACATCCCTTTTAGTAAACAAACGTTATATTTGAATAGCTTGTTACATCCCGGTCACAATTCCTTTTTGGTTATTTTGTTACATTACCAGTATTCATGCGAAATGGAACGGTGGTGTTTTTACGCTACTCCGAGAAGCGTTCGGTTTTCTGACAATGTTTGCTTAGCTACATTACGCAGAGCGATAATAAAACTAGCAAAATATTTGCTTTCACGTTATCAACCATCTCTTCTTCGTATGTTTAGCATCGCTTTTTCCCTGACGTAAATCTATTGCCATAGCCTGCGGCCTTCTTGTACTTAAAGTTAATAGTAATTTCTCGTGTCACTACATGACTACGGTGATGTCTGTCCAGGGTCCAATTTTGGAAACGCCAATTAGTCTGTTAAAAAATATAGCCAACATAGGAACGGATTGATTGCGTCAGATTACAGATTAACTGAATTGCTTCAATCTTTGATTTCATAGTAATAAATACCAAGGCGTATTACCACAAAGTCCGTTCGGTTTCTCGTATCAGCTTGATTTGCGTTGTATATCTTTTACCACCTACTGACTCGTATCGAATCAATTGAGTTTCATTCATTTGTTTCCAACCAGTACTCCTAATATTATGTAATTATACTGTATTCTTACTTCCAGTCTTGGTTGTATGCTCTTCTCCGTAACTAAAAATCTGTAATTCAAAGCAAAAGCAACATTTCACAAAAATGTCGATTATACCGCCCGATAGTCATATGTTTGTTGTCTCGCATTATCAATATCAAACTTTCACCCTTGGCGCCAGACAGTATCCAAAGTTTACACAGCAATGAGTTTTTGTATTTGTATCATATCATAAGTCAGTCGCTGTGTTGAGCGTTGTTAGTGCACCTTAAACTTAAATGACTTCTGTGGCCGGCGGTGTTTCTACACGAAGAAACGCATAATCTATCATTTCACGGGCTGTACTGGTTGCAGAGCGTGTAATAAAATGCCTTAAAGGAAGCCTTGAATCGAGACTATGAAATCTTTAGTGTTTGCTGAGCTTCCTCGCTGGATAATGAAGCAGTGTACTTTGTTCCTGGTGTGATGAACTGAAGCGAGGTCATTCTGTGTGTGTAATTTTCTATTTTCATTGTGTGCTTCTTGGTTGGCGGTAGGGAACCATTATAACAGAGAAAAATAACCTTCCAGTAAAGTATTTTATGACCACAAGACAATCATTATCTGCACGGGCTAGCCATCTCTACTCTTAGTAAAATTTAGAATTTGAAAAAAGAATCCCTGTAACGGTATCCTCTCTTGAGGGATAACTTTTTTTAACCGGTTATGAAGCTCCTATCTTTACACGGTATACAGTATTAGAAATCTCGGCTAACGTTTATTTGTTTACATGGAATAATAGAAAATTGCCCTCGATAGAGTTGTTTTCTGTTCGTTTGCTGGTCTCGGTGTTAGAATCGTAGATACGATTAAGATATAGATTACTCCTTACGATAATAGTGTTGACGTGGAAGTGACGGTAAAAACGATCTGGCAGAATATTTCGTTCGTTTCTGAGTTGAAACATGATGTGCAAGTAAAAGTTGGCACCGCTACTTCTGGACAGCACATAACTTATTGCGGACAAGGCTTTTGCCCTGCAGGGAATATTTGACAGGTGTTGGGAGTGGTGATTAGAATAATGTCGTCAAATCCGGGCCCACGCAGCGATGAATAGCCTCGATCGATGTCATTTCTGGCTTGTCAGCTGATGATATTATATTTTTCATTAATTCTGAGGCATGTAATGAAAATACCTGTCCTAATGTACATGCGACTGTATCGATTGCTTTAATACCTTGTTCAATTAGGGAGTGTTAATGGCTTTTTAAAAATATGTATTTCCGATGAAGGAGACTTCTGGTAATCCATGGGAATCCAGGTGGATAATGAAATACAGGATTTTTTTATATAATTTGTTTCAATATAACCTCAACCGCATCGAAATCTGAATTCCGGTTTTGCCTACAGTTTTGCACTGACACGGTTCTGAGCGAACCCGTAAAAAAAATGTCAGAGTGATATGTTAAATGTAGCCAGCCACATCTTAGCACTTATCCGATGTCTCGCATGAGCTATTAGCAATTTTCCTTTAAATAATTCATGCTCCTTTTCCTATCAGTTTCTCTTAAGCATAGCTCAAAGTAACCCTACGACCGAGTCGGCTTGCGTTCCATTCTGCCAAGGCTAAATTTGATTAGTATCGCCCTGTGGATTCCACATCTGCTGTCATATACATGAGCGTATTACTACTGTGTGTATGTTGCAAACATTTCATTCATATATTCTATAGATTTAAATGAAGTAAATTGAGATTTTGAATGATATTCTAATTGAACATGGTAGTTACCGGTTGTACGTTGAATTAAACCTAATTAGAATCGACCTCTGACCCATATTTTGTGACGTAAGGAATAATTGGTGGGATAATT
Organism: Halocynthia roretzi; assembly: GCA_013436055.1. Taxonomy (NCBI): domain Eukaryota; kingdom Metazoa; phylum Chordata; class Ascidiacea; order Stolidobranchia; family Pyuridae; genus Halocynthia; species Halocynthia roretzi. The sequence goes on along the minus strand of QRAM01000022.1, from coordinate 284,494 downwards.
GCTCTGTTTTCTCCACAAGCTCCACGGTGCTATTATCAGTACCATAATAACACCACGAACGAAATTCTTCCATTTCGATCGCCATTAAACTGCTGTAATGAATATAGGGCTGGATTTAATTGCTTTGCGGTCGAAACACCACAATGTTTTTGTTACGAGATCGGCTAGAATCGTATTGTAAGTACGGTAAAACCGAATTCTTTATCGTTCACACTAATTGGATGCTAGTTGCTATAGTTGTTTAAACGAATTCGTT
>QRAM01000022.1:102301-283168 GCA_013436055.1 Halocynthia roretzi | reverse complement strand
CAGCCTTGTCTATTTTCCTGTGCCTCCCTGCTCAATTATGTTTCGCATATTACTTTTATATCGGAAGTTACCTTCTCATAACGCACAGCTGACGCTTTCACAGAGGAAATCCCGATGTGTGACCTATGTTAATGACATATGTTCTATTTTTAGAAATGAGATATGTATTAAATTGGTGAAATAATGTGATGTGATTTTTGAACGCACCGCGGGGGAAAGCGAAACAAATTACTCCAGAAAGCTAATAAATCTGGTTTGTGAGACACTTTTCTTTTGTTGTTGATGAGTTTTGTTTAGTTTCTATCAACTCGAACAAAAGCTGACGAATTTTCGCTCAATTTCATTCACCGTTAACCTACTTAAATTCCTGAACAGTGGTTGACTTTCCACACTACTTTTGTATTTCAAACGCCGCAACCAATATTAGTTTCACAATATTCACTGATGACGGAAAGATATGTAAAGTATTTGTATCAATGTACTGTATAGCATCTTGGAAGTCTTAAAAATGGATTAAATTAAAGTTAGTTATTCTCGAGAGCAAATTTCTTTCACAACAGTTACATAAGAGATGTATTTCTATTTTTTCTTTAGTTCCAACTCCCCCTTTCCCTTGTTTCTCATTATTAGCTTAAGGGATTTCTTTACCTGGCGGTTATGGCTTCGCACTATTTTAAGAGGATCTTTAATGGTGCGTAAAATGTGTTTTTACAGCAAATGGCCCTCTTTAATTATGTTACTTTGAATCTACAACTCGTCGAATCAGGTCAAGCATTTGACAAGTTGACTACATTTTATATCTTGCGGGTGCACATTATACTGTTTTACGACTTGGCCGAGAAATTTCTTTCTACTAAGGGAAAAGTATTGGCGATATTTCTTGTTTTTAAGGAAGCAGAAGGAACATGCTTATCGTGGATGAATCACGATGTTGTTGGCGATTTGTGTACATCACGTTCTTATTATCATAATTCCCATAAGAAAACACACTGATATACTCCTCGTAGCTCGTAAGCAAATTCCTTTCGTGGACTTTACCCCATGCTATCGCTATAAACACAAACATTATCCAAATAAAATTCACCCCCGTAATTCGAACAACAGCAGTAGTTCTTGCTGCAGTAAAGCATGAATCTTTGTAGAGATAAGTAAAGCATCGCGTGACATAAGGCTTATGATTCATGTTAGAAAACATCACGAGCGTGGTTGTGTCTTACACTGCGGTGGGTGACTGCAATGTATATCTTGTTGGTTTCTCTTACTTTCCAATTACTTATTTTCATTACTTGTTTGTCTGGCTGATGTCAATGAACTTTTAGTTTTTATACACGACGTTGTGACTTACAAAGTTCCAGAGATACGGACGTCGTTGTCAAAATATTTTTGGGCATATACTCGATAAAACTGATAATTTCGGGCAGGGGTAGAATTCGAGATCATTATTCAGACAAGTTTTCGCGTGGAATTTTATATTCACTATTGCTGTTTCGTGGTCTCGGGAAAGATTCATGCTAACTAGCACGGAACAATAATCATCATGACGTCATGTCCTACCAAAGAGACATGATCAAACCGACGTCATATATGTCGAAATAAATAGACATACTCATTCTCCAGTGATGTTTATTGGTGTAATAAACATGAATTCTGTTTCAAAAATACATTTTATAAAGGATATCGTGATCTCTAAATTTAGTCGTGTGTACGTAATAGGCATAAAACGTTTGTAAATTTGTGCAAAATACAATATGTGGACTGTGTGTAATTATCAGGAAAAACCAGTTGTACAAACGATATTACCAAATAATGAATGTTTCGGCTAGAATTACGTAATTCTTTACCGTGGATCTAGTGTCACCGCGATACACCATCCCATAAAAGCAAGATATAGGGATACTTCGACTTGGTTTCCCTGGTTCATCGGTGATTCTTTTGTTAGTGAAAGGTTGTGAACAATACAAAAGAAACGTTTGATTCACTGCCGTGTACAACGTTGTGTCATCTAATTATATACGGTGGTTCGCTATGCTACTTAGCAATTAAATGTTGATGAATTTATCCACGCAATGGATTGGCAACTATTGACTGGTGTATGTTAAGAAACAAAGGAACATATGTCACAAAGTCGAGAAAGGAAAGATAGCCGTCATCTCTCGTCAGCTTTTTAATAACCTGCGGAAATATGATTAGACGTTATTACACAGTACTCTTCATTCATACATTCATTTCATAACACCAAAGGAAATCAATTTAGCATTGACTGATGTACTTGATGTCATGGTTATTTCCAAAAAAAAAATCCAATAAGCTACTGGAATTGTTTAAAATAAAGAATCAAATTATCGTTTTGGGTACGGGAAAGTAGTAAAGGTTTTGTTAATTATCTTGTATTGGATGTGAACTTACGAGTTCGCATTCGCTTGTGGTGAAACTACTAGATCGAATTTCTGACGCCAAGTTACTCAGATCAGGTCCCAGTAAGCCGCCGTAAATTTCCTAGGTAAAAAAAAGGAAAGAGTTGTTGGTTTCCACTTAGATTTAAAAAACGTGATTTCCGATCAATTTTCCGATTATGTTTACTAAGCAAGTGGACCGCAAACATGCAAAGAATGAGAAAGGTCTGGGAAACCCGGTGAAGAATGAGAGTTGGAGTTATGTACTAGAATTAGGATACAGCTACCTTATAGGGACACCTTCAGTTGTTTCTGGTATTCAAGTTGGATCATACCTTATTTTTGTATGAAGGATTCAGAATATTCATGATCCCCTTGTAAGCAATGGACTGACTAAAAAGTGAATTAGTTTTTCAAAAGAATCGCACTCTCCACACCTTGCTACATTGTATCAATTCTGATACAACACGAAAGTCTTTTAGTGAATGTTTGTGTTTGGCTAGAGAGGGATCGTATTACATTTTACAGAGACTGATTTGTGTTGAGACCAATATAAAACAATCAAATTTATTCATAGTTCTTCCGTCTAGCTCCTCGAGTAAACATGGTGCCCTAATGATAGCTTTCTTCAAAATTGTAAGTCTAAAACGACAGAGAGTGCATAAAATCGAATGGAAATGTCAATCGAGCACCTTGCATTTGCTAATTTTGACATTGAGCGCACGGGCGTCACGTGTCCGGACCATCCTTCGAACAAGTGGTTGCACGGAAAGGGCACTTTCACTGAGAGCTGCCAGGATGCAAAATACCCGAAATGTTACCCCAGTTTCGCGTCGTGGAAAATGTAATGCCTGCAAAAGCAAAACCATATCTTGAGTGGGAGTAGTCCTTTGTAACTTATATTAATCAGCGTTATTTCGTAACAGTGGTGATTCACCGTACTATTACGCCGCCTGTGGTTGAGTGGGTTCTTTTTGTTTGTAATATACGAGGAATATTTCTTTGATAACGCACTCTCCAGTACGTTGGTTTATCGCGGCTTAAGAAAACATTCAACTATGTTTTAATTCTTGAACTCTATTTTCTTAGAAGTGTCGTCGGATGAATAGGAACTAAATTGAAGCACTGTAACCAGCGAGTTGGGTTGAATAGAGAGAGAAAATTTTCGTTTGGAGGTTCCTGAATAAGAAATTGAGAGTAACTTAATCTGTTCCACTCTTATTCAGAACTTTTCCAGACCGTGACCAAAATAAACGTCATACGATTCTAGCTAATATTTGCACGTTTAGTCATTGGAGCGATGTTTTTTCGTGTATTTCTCCGCGGAAGAGTAAATAGTTGTTGTGGGCTACCAGTTTACTACTTCCGCACACTTTCAATATTTTAATGTTACATTTGCGGCGGTAATGCGACATAATATTCAGTACGCGGTAAAGGCCAATTTGGTTATTGTTATAGTAATTAATATTTCACAATAGCAAACAATGAAATAAAACATAATGAAGTCGACTTCTAATAAATTACAGTAGACTTGGGTAACTGGAAATGTAGTCGGAATGGATTTTTAGACAACTGTCTGTCCAAGATTTCCAATTGAACTATATATTATGGGGAGGAGAATTCAAGAAGCTACAGTATTACTGAAATAAATGTTGTTTTCAACCAAAGAGACTTTTTGAATTTACGTCATTGGAAAAAAAACAATGTTTCCTTTGACGTATTATGTACTTACGCCCGCGCCTTGTTGCGCCCAAGTTTTTCTCCATAAATGTTCATTCATTCAATAGAATGTATGTGGCGTCAGTAGCCTGTCGTTGTTTCCCGTTCGCCCTACAGTTGCGGGTTAGGAGGGGGATTTGTTAACGATTTTGTAGCCGTCTGGGTGAGGGGAATTCTCGCTAATACTTTAACCTTAAACAGTGTTTGCCGTGTTCTAATTCACGTTACATTGCTTTGTTATCTTTCTGTGATCCTTCCTGTTACTCATTAGCACTGGAAATGGATATGTGTTACTGAATGGGGTTAAGTAGGCAAAATCGAATGGGTAAACTAAGATTTGATAACAGTCTTTGTACAAAAGATATGAAGTTGGGTATTTTACCGGTATTTTGGCACTAGGAACAGTTAGTTTTATTTCCACTATATTCCCTCGACCGAACCAATATAAAACATAGCGAACATGTGAATTCCAGCTATTCAATTTTGTTAATGTGTCCTAATTCGCTCCACGCGTAATTCATAACTTGTACCGTAATCCAAAAGTTCTACCTCTAAAATTACAGCGCTATCTGATCGCGAAATCTCCCCATTGATGTCACGAAGCGCTTCCGGTATGTCCTCGACATCTAGCACAGGATCTTCCATTGGGTGCATCGCCTGTAAATATATATCAAAGTTGATTATTAGCATTTTTTTGAACCAAGTATTGTCAACAAATTAAAATTCCATAGCAGGTCTATTAGAACCTGATAAAGAGTGCTTTGTTGTCTAATGAATCTTTCCCGTCTTCCCCTCGCGGTTTGAATTAATAATTTTTCCTCTTCTGCTTCCAATTTCAACTCTTCAACCGCATCTGAAAATATTTTCCATTAAAATTCATTTAAAGCAATGTACCGTATTATTGCGCCATTATTAAAGATTGTCACGCCCTTATGTTTCCATTCTGACAAGGTTTTTTGTTACTCGTGACTGTAATACATAATTGAAAATTCCACCTGTAACTTTCTTCAACCTCTGTTCATTTCGTTTCAGTTTATCTTTCAAAATAAGCAGGGTAAGCTTGTGTTGACGAACGTTTGGATTCTGCTGTAGCTCCTTACGCCGTTTAGCGCCTATCATATTCATCACTTTTGCATCTGTCAGTTCTGGTGCAGAATAGTAACGTTAAGCAAGGCCATATCGATACTTATTATACACCTGGTTTATTAAAAGTGTTTTCTTACAGTCAAAATGGCAGTCCCTACTACTTTAAATGATTTTCAAAGCCTAAGTCATGAGAAGACAGCAATTTCCGAATTCTCCAAATTAATGCAGTCATTTCGGTGGAAGTTTTTTTTTAAGTTACTGCTTAGCTTAAAGACTGGGATTTTTGTTACGTCACCTATCAGCGGTATGTCACTCCGCGCAGTCCTATATCCGGTGGTACCTTCTTCATTTTCTCTTGAGTCGGAGTCAGACGCCGAACCTTCTTCTTTAGAGATCTCACCTATCGTTTGAACATCCGAAAAACATTTATCTGAGTTACGACCTAATATCGACTTTCTATTCTTTTTTATTTTGCGTCTCGGAGGTGGTTTGTATTCTCGAGCGACGATTTCTCTTGCCGTTAGACATATACCCTTCTGAATAGCCCCTAAATAAAAGTTGAAGCAGTTCGATTTTACTTATAAATCTAGCACATATAGCTTTTACAGTAACGCATACATGAATATGTAATTTACCATCTGCTACAGATATTTCGTAATGTAAGTCTTCGATTTTCTGTTGGAGCGTAGTAACTAGAAATTCTTGTTTCATTAGTTCCGCGTGTATAGGACTGTCAAGAAGCGAGTTTTCGTCTGTGAACCATGTAAGAATGTTGTAAATATACATAAGTAGTACCAGATTGAGAGTTGTAATTTTTTCATGAGTCGTGGTCGCAATTGCCGTAATTATTTCAAATCAGCAATGTTTTCACCCGCTCCCCGTTGACACGGTGCTATCTACTTTGAATTGGGTCTTGGTTTCTTTACTTCTCAAACATACAAAGAATGGGTGGTATTGGTGCCCATATTTTATACCTGTCATTGCATCCAGCTGTTCAAACTTTACAGGATTCGCTCGATGAGCCTTATATAACCTTTCTCTGTAACGCAGTTCCTTCAACATGATATGTTTGTCAAATATTTGCCTGTATCGTGGAATCCTTTCCTCTCTGTAAAGAAATACGATGACTGTAGCTATTACACAGTTAAGTTGCAGCCCAGTTACACCACCAATTTTTTAGCTTCAGCATTACGCGGGCCTTGAAGGTCATATAAAAATTTATAATAAAGCCACTCCACAATTTCATCTTCTTATTTAAGACAAACAATCTCCTTATTTGTGATTAGTGAATTCATCATTGGTAAATTTACACCCCCATCCTGTACAACCTTACCTCACTATACAGTACTTTCTCAAGATGTCGTTTACCGCTTTACCCGGTAGTTCATCCTCAAATGTGAAAAGATTTTCATCCGCCGCTCTTTTCGAACTTTGCTTTCTGTAAAATATGAGTACATAAATTAGGAAGTCACAAATACCATTACTAATATGAAAATGACACTTTTCTCGCTTGCTGACTAAGCATGAGTTTATAGAGTGTGATCAAGCTCACGGCTAGTCTGATAAAATGTACTCAAATTACCAATATGACTAATATTGATAGTGCTACCAATACTACTACCATAGATAGTTTACCGCATTTTCAGATGCTTATTTTTCAGCTTCGGTAGAAAATCCTGTGAAATAATGATACATACGTCATTATTTACGTCACATAATTCAGAATAACTATTACGTAATAATCTCGTACGATAAAGATCAGTTACCTCACTCTTTTCATGTGATATCATAGTTTTAGGTTCATTGACCAACTCGGGAAAGATAGATACTCGCTTTCTCTGTAAATAAATTGAAGAAAAATACAATACAAAATATTTATACATTACCGTTCAGTTTGCGTAACTTTAGGGACCTACTATATAACGGTAATATGTATTATATAAATGCTTTACAAATATGTAAAATATAGATACAGTTCATATTTTAACATTAGATAACTCACCGGTGTAGATTTACTAAACGCTGACCCGAAACCTGGGGATTCCTCATCATCACTGTCTATGATTCGTGGTGGCGTAGGTAGTGGTGGAAGAATAAGCTTCGGTACGAAGGTATCAGCTACATCTTCCTCGTCATCCATATCCATTTCCAGTTTAGAATCAACAGAGGTTTCAATGCTCGCACCCGATGTCACTTTTAGCGGTGTAACTTCCAACACACTATCGATAACTCTGAAGTCGTTACTGGAATGCTCAAGTTCGCCAGTTCGTGAATTAGTTAGTTTTCTATCTCTGGAGGCAGACCTAGAAACACGTAGAATGATTTATAAACGTGAATATCACAATCCGTTGCTTGTATACGAGTACAATGGAGTAGTAAAGCTTCGTGTTTTACACAAGGGATCGATGTTTAAAAATATCCACGCTACTGGACAGTATCTTTGGTGAATCTAAGTTACGCCAACTAACTCGCATCTTATACATAGTATGATGTACCAGAAACCACCAGTAATTTCGTACAATACCTGGTTCGCGGTCGAGGTTTCTGATTTCTGCTTTTGTCTGTCCCGGCTTTCGTTGTGTGTCCCGATATCCTCTCCACGTTATCTGCTAAGAAATCGCAATATTGAAGCCGCAAAACCCGCGATATTATTAGGAGCGAATTTGAAGTGGAAATTTGAACATTCCACTTAAATAGCGGTACGTTTCATATATGAGTAAATAAACCTCTCCAACTTCATTACGTACGCTAGCCTGGACATTATACTATATAGTGACATTTACCATACCTTCGGTTATTAAAGGCACTTGACGGACATTAAATCATATTTGTGGTCCTTACTTGATGCAAGCTGTGGCATGGTTGTCAATACTTCTGTTTGGTCCACGTTCGGTAAGGAGAGTAGCGATGAAGACGATGTTCTTTCCGAACGTTCTCCTTGTTCTCTGACAGGAGATCGGGAAACACTTCTCACTCTGGTTGAAGATTTCGAACCAGCAGAACGTTCGCTTCGATCTTCGTTGCGATATTTCATAGCTTTCATTTTTTCCCTCTGTCTAGCACGCCTTGATGCTTTATCTGCGTGATAATGATGATAACAGAAAGCTGTTTTTACTAAAGATAATATTTGTTTGTTAAATCATTTTTGAGCAAAATGTTCACCCTTTTTTATGGCTGTGGTTTGCTTAGCATGGAAGATTTTTCCCAGAGGTTCTGTTTGTGGAAACTCCATGCCTCTTAAAGATTCTGCATCCAGATCGCTCACGACTGATCCTTCAGGACTCGTTACTGCAACTCTCCAAGAATCCTTAAAGTCCTTCGACTTGTAGCTCTACAATATGGAATGGAATGGTTATCAATGTCCAAACAAAACTCCTAAGATGTTATTGCATCATGATTACCCGTCTAAGCATATCGAGTTCATTCCTTTGCCTTTTCTCGATTCCCAGTATGTGATCTTCTGTCAAGGAAGCTATTCTATAATCACGTTCGTGGGAGAACGGAGACATAGGCTTTGTCGGTTCAGCTTCACTTCGCTTTACCTATCGCATTCAAAACTGATGTTACAAATCTCCGTCATATTGCATTGATGATAAATATTATTTTCTCACCATAAACGGAGCTGGCGCTCTCCATAAACGTGGCCGTTTCTTTCCCGTGAGCAGTGAAACGGTTGAAGCCTCTTTCGAACTCCTACCGCTCCATAAGCTCAGCGGAGGAAGACGATCTCGATTGTTGAGAGATACTGACAAAACCGGCAGGAATTCTCGATTTCGAGCGATTGCCTTCAAGTGTAAAATTGTCAATTTAAATTTGAATTGAATCCTGTATATAAATAGAGCTTTTAATAAGGAAATATTACACAAATGACAGTTTGAATTGAATTTCTACTAATTTGTTCTACTCAGAGCAATCTATTCCCGACTATATGAACAAAAGCAAAGCTGTTACACTCACTCTTGCAAGAAAGACTCCCTCGTTATGTTTCAATATCTCGTCTGTTGCCAGCAGTTTATCGTATTTGAGTTCTGCCCTCGCGGTCTCCAGAAGACGGGATAGGATCTTTTGTGGTAGGACACTAGGAGATTCCATCTCATTATGGAGATCTTGAGGAGAAGAGGACCTTATGCGTCTGTTAGATAATAGTTTGTAATTCAATGGCTTTCAGCTTTTTTACTTGGCAAGTTGAGGTTTTTATTCAGAAATAGGAGTACAGCTTATAATCCGATCTGAATAATCTAACCTTCCAATCACTCCATCATTTACCTTGTACTATCGATCTTTCCCCTAGTTTCTCTCAGATTTAAGTTAGCAGATTGCGATTTTCTTGTGACAAATTTCCTTTTCATTTTTTCTTCTTCCACTTTCTTCCTTAGATCGTGTATGGCCTGATCTGTTTTTCGTTTGACGTAGTCTTCAATAAGAGGATCACCTGGACGTATTTACATATACAAATCAAATTGTTTCCTACTTAAGTGACACCCTTTAGTTTTTTAAGATTTACTCGGAACTAGGCAAACTGTAAGCTACATACTTACCCATTGCTTTAGCTATTGCTTTAACAAGACGCGAAAAGTTGCCTCCTCTTCGTATGTAAGCTTCCACAACTTCTGGATCGTCAGGAAACTGTTCTAAGTCTTCCTTTATCTCATCGTCACGCCCGAATTCATCTCCAATATCCTTTGATAATCATATCATATACTTTACTACTATATACAGTGGTGTAGTGCTGAAAAGGCTTCAAGGGAAACATTACAAAATGCGATGTAAGCTTCCCAGATTTTTTTCTGGAAAGAATTTACCATTCGATCTTGTGTTTACCTGTAAAAGGCGAACGTTCCCACCATCTTGAACATATGCCTGAACGGTTTTTGCTGAGAACGAGCATCCGTCGCGAACATACTGCTTCAACACTTTGACATCACCACCATTCTTAACAAAAACAATTTTATTTATGTAAAGCAGCTATCTAATTGATAAGGGATAACGTTTTCACAATGTCAGATGCACTGACTTCAATGAATCTCTGCAACAGTTTGGCACTTGTGTAACTCCGAAAATGATTCTTGAGGAATTTTTCCAAGTCGTGTTCCAAAACTTCTTTGTTAGCAAATTCCGCAGCGAATTGCCTAACCAGTGCCATGTCTCCACCTTCCTTTTCATAGTTCGAAATAACTGGAATGAATAGCACAGTTAGTAAAATAGCAAGTTCTTCTTTATACCATTTGCCTCCATCCTTTCTAACTTACCCGATGAGGTAATCCCCTTTGCCATATACTCCATCAATATATCGAGTTTTCCTCCCCGAGACAAGTACTCCAACAAGAGTTTCGCTGTCTTATGTTCTGCTTCGTGTTGTACAAACGATCGTAATCGTTCAATCAAGGATCTTCTCCTTTCGTCTTCTTCATCAGGTGATAAGGGTTCACAATCTCCTCTAGCTATGGCTGGTTTCCTTTTCACGTGTTCATTTTCTAATACTTCTGCATAATGTTCGATGATTTCAATGTTTCCTCCTTGTTTCTCAAATCTTGTTAGTTCAGGACAATCTTTGCCTGTTCAGAGGTGCATCGACTTGATCCTATTATTCATTAAGACTACTATGCCACATACTATTAGCATGCAACGTTTTCGAGAATTTCTCTTGTGAATATTAACTTACCTCTTGTAAGCAATATCAGTAACATTTCGAGATCTCCCCCAGCAGCTGCTATCTCGACGAATCTCCGTATTAAATCAACATCATCACTATTCGCCTGGAAATGAATGACTACGAATTACAAATTCGCATTTGGAAATAATAAATGTAAAATTCCAATTGATTATATTTCTAGGTTTAATACCTTGACGATTCCCGATTGCTTTTCGAGATTCTGCGACATTTTTTCGCGAATGTGTGTCCGAAACATCTCCGCATATTCGCTTAGCAATCTTGTGTTGACACCCATCAGTTGCAATCCTTTTAAAGTTTCCGGATCGAAATTCGACTCAAGATATTCCTGGTTATATAAAAAACGGTTTGCTTTCACTTAACCTCGTAAATAAGGTGCTACTGAATATTGGTTAGGTATGCCTCCGTTATACCTGTAAAGCATCGGGGTCACCACCGTTATCAATGTACATGTGATACAAGCGAATGGAGAACTCGTCTCCGCCAGCTACTTCTCTGATCTCCGGGTCGATAGCTAGATAAATAATAAAAATGATAAAATTATTTTGATTTGGTATGTATCTTTCTGAATAAGAATACTTGTCAGCTTAACCATCGGTTATCCAGAATATTTTGTTTCTGAGTGTGTACTTGTAAAGAGATATACTTTGTATTTCATATCTTAGTTATATTGCTATCAGCTAAGTTGTTTTACCAGTCTGTCCGTCTCCATCTGTAGCTATACCTTTGGGCATGTCCCACTTCGTTTTGCTCTGACCTATTTCCGGTCCCGGTAATTCATGGCGACGGTATATAGTGTATCCACCACCCGTACGAATAGGGGCTAGGTAGTGATAGCTGTTATATAGATATATAATATATATATATATGTTATACATAAATTGCAGTGTATATTCACTAGTATTTGAGCGGTATTAATTATTTATTCTATATATGGATTTGATGGGCGAAGGAGGGAGATTTCTAAGTAAAATTCATTCTCGTTCTCGCAGTTCAGTTCTTGAAACCAGTGACCATGACGCTTCGCACATAAATAATACATGATGTCGACTTTAATGGTTATTTGACTTCCCAGTGGGAGTAAAGTATACATGTGCATACTTACTGAGGACCTTTTCTATGAAAGCAGCCATAACACAGACCAAACTGATCATAAACGTCCGTTTGAATGCCTGTTCTGAGGTCTTGAAGCCAAGGTGGTTCGTGTAGCGTGAGGCGATCTGCTAAGGATAAAAACCTAGAGACGTATAAATACCAATTGTAAGAATTACAATATTGGGTATATTAACTTGATGTTTACAATAACATAATACTTTGGCAAGTAGAATGTTAGGTTGAAATCAATTACATGTCGTAAAAAAACAATACTTACTCCATCGGATATACTTGAAAATTTTCGTAGTCGATTTCGCCAATATCGGGTAGAACATTGAAATTCTGTATGTTGAAGTGGTGTGGATTCATTGTGACATTATCTTTTCTCTATATACATTAAAAGCAATAAAAATTAAATTATTTACACACGCTACCCCCATCCTGTTTATTTCTTCGTTTTTATAAAAACCGTGTTTACGTACCTTCCTTTTGTACAATCCAATATTATCATTTGGTCTTCGGGCAGTAAGAGAACCTAGGTGAAATTCTTTTTGCTTCGTTTTGACAAAGTTCCACTTGGAGTAATCTGGTTTCACTTGAGGCGGAATGAGTGGCGAGATTATCTACAAGATATTTGTACAGAACAGAACCTTGAAGTTGATAGATAGATAACCCAAGCATTGTGCTAGAATTTATTAGATTATGATCCTACCAAGAATGTTTAATGCAGATATACGAGTCTACTTATTGAAACACTGCGGTTGGGACACCTGTGTAAACCCTCAAGCTTCGAATCAGCCGCCACATATGATCACGACCGACGATACCGTTATGGCAATAATGGATTTAATTAAATTATTCTCTACCATTTTACCTACATATTTTTAAGCAAATACAATCACGATACTTCAGGGCCCTTGGGGTTATCGAAGGGCAAATACGTTTGGTCGAGGTGTAGAATAATTTACGCCTTCTAAAATTTTATTTAATTGCATATTTGTTAGCCGCCTATAATATTTTTCTAATAAACGATTGGATTGGAAAGGTTGGGTTAGGCAAATGATTACAAATGAGTTCCAGTATGTCAAATGTGACGAAATCCGTCACGTACGTTGACTGACTGACTTCACAAGTAATTCGTGTCATAGAAACGAGCTATTTGATAGCGGAATAACTTGTCTTTCGTTAGTCAGTAAATATTTGCCAACACGATATGAGACCTCTATTTTTCATCGTATGCTGAATTCGGTTTGCTGAGGTAATTTTTATATTACAAATTCATTCATTGGCGCTACAACTTTACTTTTTTCTCCGTGGAACAGCTGTCCTCCTGTAATGATCATATATCCCCCCAACACAACATAACACAGCACAAGCAGTACTTAACTACACAAAAAGCGCCACTACCACACCGCACCCATCAAAATACCTGTTTTTCGAGCTCAGGTAGAGTCTCAAGCCATTCACCTCGTGTGAGTCGTTTTCTAGCGTTCCATATCCTTCGTTGGTGAGTCGAATCGAGCCACGAGTCCCTCATCTTTTGTTTTATAATAGCCTTTAAAATATGTTCGTTATTCCTCTTGTTTTGGTCGTTTTTAGCTGCTATTTTCTGCGTGTTTATTTTGGATTTAGACGTCTGCTCTGTATCTCTGTCATTAATCGATGGAACCTTGACAACCGCGGGCAATAAACCATCGCTCTTCGTTGTCGAATCGCTCATAGTGATTCGTTTCCTTTCCTTGACTAAGCTTCTATCACAATCCTAGTTTGTATTGCGAAAAAAGAACGGTCCTAGTAAAAGTTTTACGCTTAAAAATTAATTTAAATTACCGCTGAGGAGATATATAAATTGAAGGCGGATTCTACTACAATCTAATACAAAACTGATACATAACTTCATTTTCCTGGCTTCTGAGGACAGTTGCCTTGTCTTCTGCATATTTATCAAGTACTAAAATTTGATTAAACTACTTCAAACTCCTTTCATTGGATAGACAGTGTCTATCGCCTGGTACACATTCGAAAATTACTTGTACGTTTTTATGGTTGGTTGTATTTATTTATATTTCTTCGTTCTGTACACCATGCTCAAGTACCTTCCTCAAGTTTTGCTATCATAGCTTAAAGTGGAAATGTAAAATTGGATATTAAATTCCTTGACATCGTAATTCATGTCTACACACTTCAACGCACGCGAGTCATCTAGTACCAATCGCTCCTAACAGTAAAAATCGAGTTCTGTTTGCTCTCGTGCTTCTGGCGCTTGTTTGAACGTAAACTCAATATTATTCGTAACTACTAGATATGGCAAATGAAATTAAAAATAATGTTAAGCAGTTAAATATTATGTAAATATGGTTGTGTGAACTTAACTAGATGAACAAAAAATACTTAATCAAGAACACTTCACTCAGCCCAATTGCTATGCTGGTGATCGGAATAAAATATAATTCACTGGAATTCATCTTTTATCATTTATCTTCAGTTACTTTTCCTTTAGTATTTTTTACAGTGCGAGTCCATTCCCTAGAAAAAAGCTGCCAATTATGCCCTTATTTCGTTTCACTCCAACTCAGAAAACACAGACGTGCCTTACAAGCAGATCGTAAATTTGAATTTATTTGTTTTAAGGGGTGGTTAGACAATAGCAGATATTGAACTGTTAAACAAACGTAAATAGCTGCTCCATTGTGCCAAGGCTATAAGAACAGTACGATATTTTCTTGTTAAGTGAACTCGGACAATTTTATCGTATCGTAATTTCCGTACGAGAGCGATAAAATATCTAATCAGTCCGTAATATAACTGATGATCTGCTAATACTTTACTTCGAATAAACATGTTATACGACACGTTAATTGATTAAACTCTATATAATGCATGATTTTGTACTTTTCACAATAACATTCCCTTCTCATTTTATTTCATGCAATTGCCAGGATTGAAACAGGCCAGCAAATGTTTGCTGTGAGTTTCCTTTTCGTAATGTAATATCATAGTCTTTAAATACTATGGTAACTTATGCATTAGAATTAGATGATTAGAGTAACGCATCAGTGCATAACGCGTACTAACTGCAATGCATAGCGCGTACTATTCCTATAGGTAGGAAAAAGCGTAACAACAATTATTATAGTACATAAATCATTAATGATAAATTCCTTTATTCATTTTCTGAGCAAAATAAAAAAGAATATTACAGTTATCTTGCTTTCGAATAAATTCTTTCATGTCAAAGTCTGTGAAAATAAAATTCTGGAATGGAGGATCGGATTACAACAAATTTCATTAAGTTTGGGTGTAAGGGGTCAAAGTTGAAACGCATGCGCAGTATTGACGAATCACAAGATACAGTGGAATTGTATCTCAACGAAAAAGACAAGTTGGTCGCTATTTTGAATGGTTTATTTAGTGTTTAAAAGACGTTGGAAATGTTATTATTAGCCCTCAGGAGGTTGCTGGACAGGTGAATAACGATAAAATGCGAACTACAGAGATTAGTGTTAACTACTAGGGGATTTGCGATCTGAACAGTGACATGGGATAGAAAATAGTTTCTCAAAACAGGGGATTTTTTGGAAATTGTCAGTTTATATAGTTGCCCTAGCATATCAGTAACTGTAACAACGAGGAATAGTAAGGTATATATCTATCCAAGTGAAATAAAACTCATATCAAGCCTTTTCTAGATCTTCCCACTGGGAAACATTGAAGGAACCTTTACTGCTAGTTTTATATCACAATAAGAGAAATATCTGAACGAAGAATACTAATTGCTGGCAAGTCTATGATACAGAATAAATTAAGGAAAGTTCAGATGGTAATGCCTAAAAAACCAGTTCATTGTTACTGAAGTCCAACGAAGTGTTGCCAGAGTAGAAAATTTGATTACACCAATCATTCAAATCATTTTTCATGTTAATTCATGTCGAAAAATTTTAGACTACACTGCATGGAATCCACCATGGCTCGACCCAACCCTGTATTCAAACAGTACCATGTCACACACCCCTAACCCTCAATCCTAAGTCACCCCTCATTAAAACCATTTACAATCATAGCTGTTTCCATACATACTAAATTCTCATCTGGATAAATTACTATCTAATGTTTGTTAGTGGGTTGTGGTTGAAGAATAATTTGTATTTACTTTCTGATGATTTTAATTTAGAATACAATTACATACTACTAATATATTACGTACAATTGTATTGTGCTCATAAAGTTATTATACTTGAACTTGAAACTAACGCTCTGCGAAGCAATGCCTATCCAAATTCAAGACATTCATGATCAGGAGGAGTCTATGGACTGTCCACTATGTCTGGAAACTCTTGAAGTTGACGATATAAATTTTTTCCCGTGCGAGTGCGGGTACCAGATATGTAGGTTTTGTTGGCATCGCATCAGAACTGATGAAAACGGTCTCTGTCCAGCATGTAGAAAGGTAACCAAAGTTCTGTAATCTCAAAGAAATAATGTTTAAGATTTGCAGACAACACTTGTATCAATATTTTTAGTTCTCTTTATATACAGTTCATTGAAGCATATTTGCTTGAGTTTTCAACTTGTTTTTTATTCTGCTGGCACAAATTCAAATCTTTGATTCCAATGTTCACCCTTTTCACACTTTAAATCCCATTCTAGTATGTATGTCGCGATGCATAGTGATTTGAAAATATTGAATTTTACAATTTGATACAAAATCAAAGTGATTTAGATTGTTCCTTTCCATCGTGTCAGAAACATATGGCTATGTTGTATAAGCTCTCAACTGACAAATGAGCTGTAATGAGATGTGAGCATAGGGACCTGGGAAAAATATGTGGGTGTCATGTAATTGATGATTGATTCAATTGAAATTTATGTTTCAAGGATTAGAGATAGAACAGTGGACTGTTAATTGGAAAAAATTGGTACCATTAACTCTGATACCCAAATATTTGAAGCTTGCTGCTAGGCTGTATGTTCAAGTATTATTTATTATAGCAGTTTATAGTTGAATGACCTGGTATTTGAGGTCATTGGAAGCGGATTGATTTCATATCACTTTAGGACTGGGACTGTAATTGTGTCATTATTATTATCCATGTCATATACACAGGCGTATCCAGAGAATCCTGTGGAATTCAAACCCCTCAGCGGACAAGAACTACAAAAAATTCGACTCGAAAAGAAACAGAAAGAGGTGGCGCGAAAACAGAAAATTACAGAAGGCCGTAAACATTTGGCGAATGTCCGCGTGCTACAGAAAAACTTGGTTTTTGTCGTTGGTCTTTCGCAACGCTTAGCTGACGTCGAAGTGAATATTTATGACAGATGTTTTGTTGCTTCTTGGCCACATTTTGGCTGATTTTTTAAACTATGCTTTCGTTTTTTTAGATTCTGAAACGCCAGGAGTATTTTGGGAAATATGGTAAAATTATAAAAGTGGTTCTCAATTCCAATACGTCATATGTCGGGTCGCAGGTATTTTTTTCAGACGTCAATTGGTGCTGGTTTTATATATTCTAGAATATCCAGAACAGTGGTGAAGTTAATATTATTATCAACTGTGGTACAAGTACATGAAATTTTGGAAATTTACATTGGGCTAGTTAATAATAGAGTTCCTTCCTTGTTCTCATTGTTTGCCTGACAGACTCCCAGTTGCAGCGCGTACGTGACTTATTCGAAAATGGAAGAAGCACTTCGTGCCATTCAATCTGTTAACAATGTCCATATTGATGGAAGAACATTGAAAGGTAAAGACCATGCACATCACATAAAGTACTGTATTTACCATCAATAACAAGAAAGGACAGCAGATAATTTCCATTTATAATAAAACCGCTATATGCATCGTGCCACTTGTTTTATTCATGAACAAACAATGAAGAACACAGCCACAACAGCTTCGAAACTGAAACTGATCAAAATACCCCGGAGTTGTGCACCAACCTTCAATATTCCTTACATATCTTGATTTAGGTTCCTTATATTTTCTATTTATATATTTGCAGTGATACACTCTTTTCATCATACTCATTAGACCTGTTTCTCATTCTGGAGAAATTTTTGCATATTTGATGTTTTCCAAATGTTCACCTCAACCCTGATTTTTTTTCAGCTTCTCTTGGCACGACTAAATACTGCAGTAATTATTTAAAGAACCAGCAGTGTATGAAGCATGACTGCATGTATCTGCATGAGCTAGGTGAAGACGAGGCGAGTTTTACTAAAGAAGACATGCAGGTTTGTTACTACCCATTTGGCTGATGTTATTATCTAATACTGAATCTACCAACACCAAAAAGTGGCTCAGTGGTTATAAAAATTGAAGAGTGTTGATCAATACCTTTGTAAACTATGGTAAGGACACAGTCGTGTGGTGTGCTTAGTTTTTAAGCTGTGTTCTCAGGGTGGTAAACATCAGGAATATGAACAAAAGTTGATACAACAGATGATCCACAAAGAAATAGCAGCTGTGCAACAAGAAATGAAGACAAAATCACAGAGGTATGGACTTGTCATTTGTTTCTTTGTGCGTAGTTAGCATTTTAGAATATGCATAACGAATGGCTATACTTTTGACAACATAATGGTCATATTACGAGTGCTATAAACATATAAATATGAGGCAAGATTGGTTGCTGAAGTGAGAAAAGTACCACTACATACAGTAGTACGTTGGATTCTATTCAAGTGTCGAAAGTTAAATTATTTGCGTAGCCCTCACAGTACAGCAGCCTAGCTAGTTATCATAATCTTATCTACTTCTCCATTTGTAGATTGGATATAGATGGTGATAACGACCCTGGATCTACTGGAAGCAGTCCCCCGTTTATATCTGGTGCCATCACAGAAGGTTTATCTGTAGCCCAAGCGGTCAAGAAGAATACTAACATAAATATGGGGAATAGCGGAAGACCAAGGAGACACAGTGGTAGCAGTACACAAACTTCATCGGCAATCACAGTCATCGAAGCGACAGGTAACAGGCTGGAAGATAACAGCATTTCAAAAACAGAAAAGGGTAAAAACGGAGCGCGTAGGGGAAATGTTAAAAAACCATTGAACCCAATGAACAGCGGTCAAGCTCCGCGACACAAAAAGCAGCAGCAACAACAGCAGTGTAACGGAACTAAAAAGGCTCCATCTCGACCCCACAGTGCCAGTCCATCCGCACAGAACTCAGTGAACGGGTCGGGCAGTGAACATTCGCCTTCATCACTTCCTGTATCGACGGAGACATCGGTAGAGTCTTCCCCGGCAGTAACTCCGTTGCGTGAAGTGACCATCGAAGGGAATAAAAATTCTGTTTCCCAAATTTTTGAACAGACTCTGCCAGATATTATATCGTCTACTACATCAAAGATATCTTTACATTTCTCACAGGAATCAGACAGGTCAGTGTAGCTTTTTGTGTAATCCTTTTTAACTTCTTTCTATCTCTTTCAGGGCAGGGTTGCTAGATTAACACTTTTGGTGCCAAATTCCAGAAATTTTGTGCTTCTCTAGATTGGTTTATACTAGAAATTTCGTTTGACAGTATGGCACCTTGTTGTCGGCTGAAAAATGTATGTGGTAAAAATAGAATACTGTATCTGTATTGTTTATTGTAGTCCATTGTCTTTTCTATGTCATTGTTTCTATTTCACAATCATTTTCTCGAGTTACCTTTGTAAGAGAATGATTCATTCTTAGGGCGTATTGCTGTTTTTTATGCATTAGCTCTTTGATTCTGGTTGATGGTTTTAACCAGTTATTTGGCTTATTATATTTGGTAATTTAGCAACCATGTTTTTTTTTTTTTATATTTCCTCGATGCACTTTATTGTTTTCATCACTTGTTCCTCTTTCCTAATCCTTAGATTTTCTCCAAATGACATCAGTGAAACAGACAGAACAGGAACACTACCTATTGATATTCCAATACTTTCAACACAGGGTAAGTTAATGCTTAGTAAAAGGATAGCACATTGTATTATTTTACCGCTCTCTATAATCCTTGTGTCAATATATCTTGTAACATTTGTTTACTTGATATAGAAATAAATTGAATTGTTATTTCGATCTACTACCCAGACACATACGAAGATGAAAAGTTTGCCGACATTTCATACACAAATGCCGGTCCGTCCATCGGAAACAGGACCAGTCAGGCCACAGAAATCAACCACGTAATGAACAGTAACAATGCGCTCACACAGTCTCGGTTTATGATGCTTCACAAAGGTACTGTAATCATTGAGATATTATTGGTGTGTACTTTCCATATTTCCTTCAGATTTACAAGGTATTACCATGTGATTTTTACCAAGTTCAGCAGTTTAGTTTGATCTTTGATATTACCTAAAACCTAATTAATTAGACTTAATATGGGAGGGAACTCTCTTACTTGTCCACTGTATTCATAGACTGAATTTTATGTAATTTTCAGATATGTTATTTGGAAGTAAATTGAAAATTGTTCTTTTCATTGAAACGTTCAAAGAAAATGCATATCTTAGATCTTAAACCAGTATTTTTAAATTAACTTAAAATTACCCTCGCCCCATACCCTAATGGACTTGTATATGGGCATACATGAACCATGAGAATACTACTGTAGGTTACTCTCAGCACATCCTAAGTCTTTGATATGCCAAACATGAAATAATCTCTTCATTTATCCTGATGACTATCTTCAATGTTATGTTTCTCAGGTATGCAAGATGGTCAGAACAGTCTTTTCACTCCGAATATATCTAACTCGTTAGGTTATTTGCCTTTTGGTTCGGCATTGAATATAACGCCTTCATTACATCAGAATTTTCCACCGTCAAGCGGAAGGTGATTGGAGAAAATTACATTATTTGATATCTGTTGAAATAAAAAATATACGAATATTCACAAATATAATATTCCGTTTAGCAGAACGTCAAATCTTTCCAACACTCCTCTGTTACCTCCCGGACTCACTGGTTTTCCAGTCACAAACTCAGGGTGGCCGGCGACAAGCGACAAATTATCAGGTTGTTGATTCAGAGTGTATGTATATTGAGAAACCGATAAGTAATCGATTTCAATTATGCATTCTAGATACCATACCCATTAAAAATGATTCAAATGATTGGGAAGCAGCGTTTGGGTTCAAATCTTCAGAGGTTGAGACTATCCCCGGCGACGACGATTTAGGCTTTGACCCTTTTGCCGAGTGCAGTAAAGGACTCGCCGATCTGATGGAAAAAGAGATGTCGACTCACAGAGACTTCTCACAACAGGTTTGTTTGATGGTAAAAATATTCAAACTATTAACCGCCAGTATCAAAATTGCAGCCCCCTCTTACGTAATTATTGTTCTCAGGCGATAACGAGCGCA
This sequence comes from Halocynthia roretzi, assembly GCA_013436055.1. Taxonomy (NCBI): domain Eukaryota; kingdom Metazoa; phylum Chordata; class Ascidiacea; order Stolidobranchia; family Pyuridae; genus Halocynthia; species Halocynthia roretzi. The sequence goes on along the minus strand of QRAM01000022.1, from coordinate 261,861 downwards.
TCTATGAACTTTTCAAATGCAAATCATCTCAACTCTTCCCCTTCATCTTATCCTGAAGTATCCACATCAGCAAGACCGATGACTTTACCTGACAGATTTAGGACTGATCGTAGTCCACAACAGGTAAAAATATGATGCTAGCCCTTACTTAAAATCGCTGTGAATATAGATAGGATAAAATATGGTTACTAATTACCACTTTCAAGCTCATTATCCAGATAGAAAATCTGATAGCCCTATGACATCCTCTAAGTGCCACATGACATTGCTATTGGTCAATAGAAGAGTGATTTATGAAAAGATTTCCATTTACTGTTTTATTTTGCTAAAATTAGAGTGATATATATGATGCTAAGTGACCTGAACTTGAAATTTCCCCTTACAATATGTGTATGAACCACGTAAACATGATTGTTACAAATGGTGAGTCTACTGTACAAATGAATTAAAGTGAGTTACTTAATTTTTAGTTTCACATGAATGATGGAAGAACAAATTTATCAAATGGATATACGCACATCCCACTTAATTCGATGCTTCAGAGTGGCAGCAATAAATTAGAAATGCAGAATATGTATTTCCCATTCGAGAATCAGTCAGCAACAGCAGAAAGAAATCGTTTCTTACAAAACCAGAGACTGAATCAAATGATTCGACCAGAACATTCATATGGGGAAATTCGAAATAGTGAAAAAATGGACAGTCCTATCAGTGCTGGACATCACACAGCAATGATAAAGGACATCCCGATAAATAAAAGCAATTTGCAAGAATGGCAGAACGGACTTAGAGCTCTCCTTCCCAGCGTCAATATAAATTTTGCAATTAACAATGACGGCAGTGTTCGTTCCCAACCACTGGGAATGCCGGATTCGTCGCTAGGCCTGTCCGGACTCGGTATGCCCAGGCAACAGATGTCTAAAATGCCGGGCGGGATGCAGCATCCACCTGGTTTGGGCAACTACATGAGCCACCAATCTAATCACCCACACAAGCACCATATTACCCCACCACCCGGCGTTAGATATGACGGTCAGTCATCTTTCTTGACTTCTAGGCAATGGAGCATTCCTGAGTCTTCTATGTCAAAACCCAGCATGCCTTCCGGTAGGCTGGCTAGTCCCTCCGGTTTCGGATTAAGGTCGGAGTCGAATCCGATGCCTGAAACGGGATTCTCCTACCCTCACGATCCAGCTATTATATCAAGTGGCAACCATCCCTTACTAACCGGCAGCAGACGTCCCAGGCTTTTTGAAAACAGAACCTTGACCGGAAATGACGAGCAGCCTCACTGGATGAAATCCTTGCAGAATTTGACAGAGCTCGAAAGCCCGATCAATCCGGCCGCTCACACTTCTTTTGGCTCTCTTTTTTCTCAACAGCGTCATACTAACGTGCCTTCGTGGCCTTCTGGTGGAAATCTATATGCGGCTCCCGGTTTCGGGCCGTCACAACCCCCTCCCGGATTTCAGTCAAAGCCGTCTTTGCCAAAGGCAACCGAGTTCGGTATGCCACATAACCTGTTGGAAAATCAATCGTAACAACTAACGTAATAATAACATTCGATAATTTTACTCCTGGATATATGTTGTGAGAGTATGCATGCTTATATTGAGATAAGTTTGGTTTTAAATGGTCTGTTGAGAGATACGAGGATGTAAGAGATAGTAGATTATAGATGCATGGTGAGAGGCACTGATAATTCTCTTCTGATGGCATGGTGATTTACTCCACTTCTCGACCCTTGACCCTGATTATTAGTAAACCTCGCCGTTGCGTTTAGTCGTTGATACCTGATGTGAATGTTATATTCGGTAATCCTAAAGGATGGTTGTGCTTTACATGTGTATGCCCAACAGAAATACCACAACAATTCAAAATTTGGTCAATAAAGGAACTAGCCAATATGTAGCTTGTTTACTGAAAGTTGCAGAGTCAGTTAGATATTGCAGATACTGTGTAGTGTTGGCTCATTATGATTTTAATTTCACTGGAGCCTGGCCAACAAGGCTTCAGCGCACAGAGTTGGCTTTGGATATGTCATCTTAAGCTAGAGAATCAGTTTCGTTGCGTCAAACAGTTTATTATCTGCAATATTATTGCAGCTCTAGGGCACCATTATTTGATAGAGGCAGAGGTAACTTCTGGAGGCAGTCGTCATAGCCTCCAAGATATCTTAGGGCAATCTGGATTTACGAGTTTGTTCTCAGCATTTTGGCAAGACCGTATGCTAGCACGATTGGTGGTGCGAGAGAAGGCCTCGATCGGCCGCTGCTGTCTCTCGAATCATCGAGAGCCGTCAACATCGGGAGATACAAAGACAAGCGGCCTCAAATAGAGCGTTCTGATTGGGCAACAGGATCGATTGACGTGAGTATCGTGAGTTCTGAAGTCTCGCGCCAGCACTGAGAAGCCATTTTTAGAGGAAGGCCTGTTCCGAGAATGTGCCCAACTGTGTGTAAACGAAATTGCATTGTATTCATTAAAGAAAACTGCAAAGGTGAAAAAGATCTTAAGCTTGCTTGTTGAACTATTGCTGGTTTCGAGCGTGGACTCGCTTTTGGAAAAGCGACGAAAGTTGGAAGTAAGCCTTGTATGCTATCTATCTTATTGTACTAGCACGACGTTTGCAGTCTCCTGTTTTTTGCTATATAATATTACTGTAGAGTTTATATTTATTTATATTATCAGGGTATTAATTAAACGCTTATGAAAGTTTAAATAGAGAGCTATCAAAGTGTCTCTGTTACGATACTAGTCGTTTTATAATTTATATGTCGTTCTCTAATTGTGACACAGACACGTTTCCTTCGTTCGACGCCATCTTTACTCTCGTTTAAGTCACGTGAAAAAGCTTCGGGTTCCGCCTCGCTTGTCATAGTTTTTGAAAATTTGCAAAATATTCCCTCGCTTCTAGCTTGCTGCAGTAATTTGGTTCAAGTTAAAAGGTTAAACGAGTTTGTATTGGTGCATTGAAAAATATTCAGACTCTGAACCCAATGCCCAAATGCTATATAAAACCATTAAGAGCATGCTAAACGGCTTTCAATATATTCAATCCCCAAAATGCCCTTGTACATGTATTACTCTCAATAGAAATGCAATCTATCTTCTAAATAAAGGTAAATCCTAAGTTTTAATAGTTATAGAATACACATGGAATAATTAAAAGCCGTAGGCCATGCTACTTCATTTAGGTTTTGGTAAAGATTTGTTACACCAATCTTCTTCTGCTCCATACTCAACGCCCAAGATGCTGTCTATCCTGGGAAATATAATGTTTTGATGCCATGAGTGGTAAAGTCTAAAAACTATCAGTTTATATGAATTATCTGAGTAACGAAATTCATGAAGGTCTAATGGGAACACTGTCTAACAGTCGTAGCTGCGAGCAGTCATTAAAGTGAGGTGTACCCGTACAATTTAGTACAAGATTAACAAACACGTCAATAAATTTAAATACAGTATATTCAGGATGTTTTGTACATGTTGTAAATTATCATCTCGAAATTTTGTTGTAATTAAGTAATAGCTATTTTTTTCATCAATCACAGATTTCAACCGTGAATTGTCTCCCATGAAACAACCATGAGCACGGCTCCATCCAGTCCTACAAAAAATAAATTCTTAGGTAACTATATCACCAAGTTATTCTCCTAATTTAGCATTCTCTACTCCTTAAAACTACATTTTTCATTTCCATAGGAGCCGAGGGAGGTTGGGATGAAGAGTCGACTCGAGAACTACTGCTTAAAATGAAAAAGGTATAACATATGATATTTAAAAAAACAACTATATAAGGGTGGTTTACCTGCAGGCCTGCCTAAGTACTTTCTTCTAGGATGTATTTAGGAGAGATTAGCAATTGCTTGTTTAGAAGCAATTAACTGATTCTATTTCCGGTATGCTGGCTTGTAATCTAATTAAAAATTACTCAAGTGTGCTTCGTTTATAATCGAATAACTGAAAAAGGACCTTACCTTCGACCTCAATTTTATACAGTCCCTATATATAACTTGGATGAAAAGAAGACAAGTATATAACGTTATGCATTTCAATTCTACAGGTTGTGCCTGTGCCAGATTCCTCCAAATACAAGACCCTTCTCGAGAAGTTCGATTGGGCCAGAGTTGCAAGCGGACTCAAATTCTCTGAGGTTGATTGCAAATCTCAGTGGGCTAAAATTTATAAAAAGGTTTGCTGTTGTGTTAGTAGTTACATCAGTGAAGATTTATTTTATTTTTTGAAATCTCTATTTTTTTATTTAGCTGAGAAAATTTAAGACGCTCTCAGATCTGATAGAAGATTCGCTTGAATATGTTGAGGTAAGTTGTGTACTTTCTTATTTCTCACCGATTATGTATTATTGAATGATTTTTCCATTTTAGAATCCCTACAAAGGATGTGTTAAGAAGCATCCCGATCATCCCAAACGTCCTCTCACCCCATATTTCCGTTTTTTCTTGGAAGAAAGAGAGAGATACGCAGCATCTCATAAAAACTTGACAAACCTTCAAATTACAAGTATTTTGAGCAAAAAGTACCGTGAGATCCCAATTTCTGAAAAGGTTTGCAATAGTCCACACCACTTTTACTATTATAACAGTTTTTCCAACTCTAATTATTGCATTGTATATTGCTAGCTCGGTTACTAGTAACTTGAGCGCTACACTCAAGCCCCAGGCTTTATGATGTCACATAACATCAAATTCTCATCTCAATAATCAAAATTAAGTTGACCAAGTTATTTAGATAATTTTGTCATTTGTGACAGGACACAAACCACAAGTCATTCAAAGGCTTACCCAGGCAAGGTTGCTAGTTTGAGTCTCACGTAGGCAATGTCACTAAATTCAGATAAACACTCCATATTTGATGAAAGTCAATGCTAGTTCTTTACTTCATACTCTTACTTATATAGATGTGCCAACTCATCTCAATATATATATATATATATAAGATACTCATTATTCATTAGGAGAGATACTTAGCTGAATGGAAGTCAGAAATGTGCGATTACCGAGTCAAAATGGAGAAATTCAAGAAAGAACATCCGGAACACTATGACAAAATGCCTCCAAAACCTTCTCGTACACCTCTCCAGATATTCAACCAAGAATGTATGGAAAATCTCGCTCCAAAAAGTGTATGTTTCAATAATAATTTAAGTTGGCTTGTTTGTTGCGCAATTGTCAAGTATCTGTCATATTTTTGCCTTCTCAGAAAAAATCTAAAAAAGAAATCGCAGAGAGCTTGAAAAACAAGTATCATGTGTTAGAAGATGATCTGAAAATGCCTTACATTTTGAAGGCTATGGAAGAATTTGAAAAGTATAAGGTCAGCGAATTTTTCTATCTAGAAAGTGAAGAATATATCCACAGCTATTTTATACAATTCCAACAATATCATGTACTTATCGCTATAGGAAGAATTGGAAATGTACAAGAAAACTCACCCTACCTTCGTACCGGGTTCTATCCACAAGAAATCGTTCTTGACCAAGGATGATTGGAGAATATATGATAAAAGTCTGGGCAGGCCCAACAGACCTCCCGCGTGAGTCAAACTTCAATTAACTAACATTGCAGTTTCAACCAACTAACATTGTAGTTTTAGAACGTAGCCTTTCTGTTTTCAGCAATGGATACAATCTCTTTTGCACTCGGTTGATGGTTAGCGAAGCCATGAAACATCTCAGCAGCCGTGAAAGAATAATGGAGTGTGGCCAGAAATGGAAACTGTTAACAAACGCTGAAAAGCAAGCCTATCATAAAGAATTTATGCAGATGAGAGAAAAATACAGAATTGAACAGAAATCATTTCTTAAGGTGTGAAACTCGTAGGCAAGGCTGGAGAACGGTACAATGTATTTCGCAAACTGTAATTTAGTATAGTGTAACCCCAGGTTTAGAGTGTATAAGGAACCATTAGGCTAAACTGTAAGCTAAGCTCTATATTGTCACAAGAATAATGAATTTAATGTGAAACAATTCTCAGAAACTATCACCGAAAGAAAGAGAGGAATATTTGGCAAGGAAGAGCGAAGCGGAATCGAAGAGGTTTTTGTTCATAGTTTTTTAAAGGAATAGAATAATTAAATTTGTTTAAATGTGCAGAAGTGACTTTTTCTCACAAATACAATCAGAGCTTAAAAATTGAAGAAATATTTATACAGAGGATATTTTTACCCTAATGTAATGCCAATTCCTATTGTATGAATTATGATTGCAGTTTAGCCTACCTACCTTCCTAAAATGTATGTCTGAAAGCTACCACTAAGAAGCTAGAACTCCTAATTTTTTTGAATAAATAAATACTCTAATGTTGGAATAGCTGCCTTTTTTTATTTATTTTTTACATTTGCTTGAGGATTTTTTTATTGCAATTAAGGATCCACAAGAGAAAGATTCCAATCACCATCAAACAGGAAGAACTGAGTGATGCCAATTCAGCATCTTCATCCGATGAAGCACAAGGAGTGCCCAACGACAGCTCTTCTGATGAATCAAGCAGCAGCAGTGAGAGCAGTGATGAGGATGATGATGATGAGGAGGCAGAAGAAGAGAAAAAGGAGGAGAAAGAAACAAATGGGCTTGCAGCAAAGGTACATGACTCTGTTCTGAGGAATCTCAGCTGCCTATAGTAGTATATCTCACCAAGTTGATGTTACTGTTCTAAAATCAGGTTTTCACTTCACCAAGCAAGCGTGGTGTGGTCATCAACTGCTGTTTAGTATCACAAATGCCAATAAATGTACTTTGGGTGATGTTCAATCCAGCTTGATGCTGCTGATGACATAAAATAGTTGCGGAAAATCTAGAACCGAAAACTGTTTTTGTAAATAATTTTTCAACAAGTTTTAGCAGAATGTTGACCTGCTTTTGACACAGGCACTTTTTTTGAATAAATTTGTGATGGCTTAAACTAAATATTTCCCAAGTCAAAAAGGTGCTCATGATGTCGTGAAAACATCATTTATTTGAGTGAGAAGAGTTTGAAACTCTCTTGGAATAATTGTCAAGCCAAAAGGATCTTTAATGAAATCAAATACAAGAAATATGTCACGCTTAAGATGGGGGCTACGTTAGGGGTTGGGTAGTATCGTTTCCCGAAATTTCCCTTTGGAATGCCATGATTCACTACTGGGTTAGGGATGGTAGGCATGTACTAACTCTCTATGAACGATATCTAATTCTTTTTTTCATTGTGTCAGGCTGCTCCGGGTCCAGTTCGTCCAACAACACCTATATCTGCTCTGTTTCTTTATCAAAAGGCACACAAAGCGAAGGTATGTGCTGCACAAAACGGGCTGTAGAAAAATATATCCCAGTTTTAGGATTACTTAGACAGCTTTATGAATTTTTATTTCTATTACAATGTTAACGATTGCCGATTTTTGCTTAGCTGGCAGAGAAACATCCTGAAATGTCTATAAGCGAAATCACGTTGACGCTTGCTCGTAGATTCGTGAACTTGCCTCCGGAGAAAAAAGCAAAGTATCAGCAGAAAGAGAAAGAACAAAGAGCTCTGTATACCCAGGAGATACAGAAGTTCTTGTAGGTTTTTTTATTGTGTTTTTGTATGATTTGTAGTTTGTGGTTTAGGTTGAAATCATGACCGGTGCGTTTTTAATTCTAGGTTAGCAGAAACCACACCAATGAAACAAACAGCTGAGTTAAAGCCGATCACTGGGGAACAGGTTTATCATGATCAAAATAGAGAGACTTATTTGAAAAAATGTAATGTAAGTATCTTACACTCTTATCAATTACTGTGATGTTATCAGATAACCAGGGTTGTAGTAAGGGTAATGTGTATGCTAGGGGTCCCTAAACGTTTTGTGGGATAATTCTGGTTAAACACCTTATATTAAGAAACTACTGTTTTAGTAGGTGGGGGAAACCTAAATGCTTGATGATCTGAATCTTTCATGCAGGGTACACAGAATAAAGTAGAAGAAGCCTTGAGAAAAGCATGGACCCACATGTCGAAAGAGAGAAGGAAGAAATACATCAACATTGCTCATGAGTTGAACGCTAAAAATATAGCTGAACATCAAGCAGCTCAAGCAAAAAAAGATCATGATCAGAAGAAATCAATGGTGTGTTGAATGCGATTCAATTAATTTAGATAACCCGACACCTCTACCAGTAATTTTGAATCCACTTCTGGAATTGTTATTTCTACAATAACTAGTCTTGCAAAACATTATCAGATTTTCAGAATGGAATTTAAATTATTTCTTGGCTTAATTTTTTCCAGAATGATTGAAATATTCCAGTCTAGTTTGAGATTGAAATCTTTGTATTCTATAATCCTGTTTACCACCTTATTAATGTATATTGCAGGCAATACCAGAGAAAAAACTTAGTCAGAAGGAGGTAAGCATGATCAAATACCTTTTCATCCACATCTCCCTATGCTGCAGTTCCTAATCATCTGAATTCGCTTTTACCGTACGTATTTATATATCTAATACTTCATATTTGTAGATTAGAGGCTATCTTGTTCTCGAACCAAAAAAAGTCCCGAAGGATGCCCTCGTACTTTTTAAAAAGGAACACAGGCCGAAACTTAACCATCTTCTTCCAGGAGCCAGGAATCAAGTAATTATTTCATAAGATGAATTTGGGATGTACCTGACAGATTTTTAGTTCCCATTTTTCTTACAATCTCCCCACAAACGAAATTCTTTAACAATAAATTGAATTCTGCTTTGTTAGTCATAGAAAGTATATTAGTGTTTATTCATTCGCTAGTCTCACAAATTCCAGATATTGTATTGGTATGTTAGTCTCGACCTTTGAGTTCTTGAGTAATGGAAATGTTAGAAATTGACCTTACTGCTATAAATTATATTGAACAGTTTCAAAACCTTGATTTTTAATTCTCAGGAATTACATAGACTTTGGTCTGAAATGAATGTATCTTCGAAGAACAAATATAAGCAAAGAGCAAAGGAGGGATTGGTTGCATACAACAAAAAATTACAACGATGGATTAATGTAATGCGCAGTACTGCATTGATTTTTTTAAATCAAGTGTTTGTTAGTTAACTAACTCAATATATTTTCTATTTTTATCTTAATGCAGTCACTGCCACCTCAAGTAAAAGAGATTTATGAATCTTCACTTGTGAAAACGAAGAAAGAAAAGCCAGAAAGTAGCCCGAAAGCAATAATAGCTAACGGAAAGAAGAGAAAGGAACAAGTCGCCACATCTAATGCTGAAGATAAAGTGAAGAAGAAAAAATTGGAAAAGAAAGTGGAAAAGGTAGCTGTCAGTTTAATGCTCTATGATTTTTGAAGTTTTCGAAGAAATTTCTGGTATTTTGATGAAATGTATTCCTGTTATCTCAGGATTCCGATTCGTCGGATGACAGTAGCGATGAAGAAGGCTCGTCCTCCTCTTCCAGCAGTGATGTAAGTACTATATAATATTTTTCATATTCAAGATGGCCCATGTACAGTACAGCAAGGCAGATTAGTGAGTATATTGTCTGAAAATATTCTAGGCTGTTACTGTCATGTAATGACTATCATCATTGTTCTGGGAATGTAATCCAGCAATGACAACATTTGATTTTGCAGCATCATGTGTATTGTGCATTTAGTATAAATATTGAAGCCTTGATACATAGTCCAGAAGTTTTAAATCTGGAATTTTTAGTATTTTAATATCTGTCAAGGGACAGATATTGTCTGCTATTATTTTATTTCATGATCTTTAATACGTAAGTGTATTTTTCAACTAGTATGATTCCAACAATAGTAAATCATTGAATATATTTCCTTTTTCTGTTGTGAGGTAAACTATATTTTTTATCATTTCTTCAGAGCGACAACAGCAGTTCTTCCTCAAGCGATGACGATACCTCCAGCAGTGGAAGTAGTTCTACCGATTCCGCCAACAACGGCACTGCTGTTAATAAATCTCCGGGAAGTGCTAAAGAAGAGGAAAGCAGTGGAGATTCCTCATCTTCCTCTTCATCAGACGATGATGAGGAAGGCTCAGATGATTCTGACTGATTGCTTGAATTATGTATAAAAACGATTTGTGGTTTTATTAAAATAATGATATTTTGTGATACCATCATGGACACACGGCTAAGTGTCAAAACATGGTCGGCCGATACGTTTCTTTGGCATCTGCTGGACGACTTTTCTATTATCTTTTGATACTCAATCATTTTATGAGCCTTTTTCATCAATTTTTATTCGTTTATTTCAATATCTTTATCACAGCTCTGAATTGGATGAGAATGAGAAGATATTTCTTGTGCTGTTTAGAGAAATTAACTCTGAAAAACACTCCCTGAGTATTTACTTGATTTCAGTTTTAACTAACTATTCATTTTTTAACAATGGATTCTTCAGGTTTGTTTTGATTTCTTAAATCTTATTAAGTCTAGCATTGATCCAGTAATGGACAATATTTTACAGTGAAAAATATTCTATTACAGTGAACCATTATAAAAATGAAACTTAAAATTTTGTACTATTAAATAATAATAATAAATATCATGCTCTATAGTAGTGGGCATTGTATACATTTGTCTCCTCTGTTCGCCTTAGCTCTGTATATGTAGTCTACCGCCTCGTCGTTATCATGACCGCCTTTTTCGTGCCATGGCGAGTGATCTGTTGGTTGTATCCTGCTTTGTCAGGTCACACTTGTACCATTCAGATTTCGACTCACAGCATGGTAGATGCGTTGAAGTTCTTTAACACTATTCCCCCGATCGAAGACTTTTCTAACCGAAATGAAGAAGATCTTCCCCGTCGGCATCTCGCGATGGGTGAAGGCGAGTTAGTCGAGTATCTTCTGGCGAACGGCGGTGAATGTAACGGTGAACTTATCGCCCACTTTTTTGCAACCTTATTTTCTCCGCTGCCCAAGATAATTGACCGAAAGTTGGCGCTCTTTTTGGGCGTTTTCTTGTAAGCTTCTTCGGGAGAAGGGAACCTGGAAACAGAAAGACTGTCTTGAATATGTCTTCTAATAGATTTTTGTGTCAAGTACGAAGTTGCGTGAGCACGGGATACCCAAGGTCAAATGGAAATTTTTATATTAAAGGCTCTTTGAACCTGAAGCTTCTAGCGTAGAGGAATTTATTTATTTATTTTCATCTAGTTTCAATTTTCAAATTTCAATATTTCACATTAGTGAATGGCGATCACCCCATGCACGATCGTTTGCTTGCAATACTGGTATTGGCCAAACTTTTAGGCTTGAATAGTGAGCTTACCGGTATAGTTTATTGGTATCTTTAAAACATTCATTTCCCCAGTTTCCGTGCACATCTTCAATATGATGCCTTTCCAAGAATTTGTTCAGTAGCTTCATGGCCTGTTCATAGCAAAATTTTATGATAAAATCTGTTTCGCATAACACTTCCTGGACCTAATTCTGTATCTTTCTTACCTGATTTCTAGCGATGCCCTTGTTAAAGTGGCCGTTTGCTTTGAGAAGTTCGTACATGACGTCAGTAGCGGAAGATCCGGTGAAGCAGTTTTCGTACGTCCGTAGGTTACGTCTGTGCTTCTTGCAACACATGTGAGTACGAAAAGATTGCAGTAATTCGTTCCAAATTTTGGTAGCTTTGTATTTCGTTTGGCGATTTTCTTTTTCTTCCACCTGGCAGTTGTTGTAATCAGTATTTTCCATTCGATTTATTTAGTGGTTACACGGAACTATGTTATCACTGCAAAAGTAAATATTAAAAATTTGTTTTAATATCCAAATTCACAACTTTAGGATAAACAATCCTATCGAAGAAAAGATAGCTAAGTAAATATATGCTGATCCTTCTAAACCCAAACTATATATATACATCAGGATCCCGTCTTCCTTTTTTGTTACAACATAATTGCTGATAACGATATCATATGTTATATCTTAATCGTATCATTTAAGCCCACCTGTCGATAATTAAGAGCCATTTACCTCAATGATCGATAACGACTATATATCAACTTTGTTGTTATCTGATTCTTATCGCTACGACTCCATCAAAATGCTATTAACATTGTAGATCGAGTAACAGATTAAAGTTTAAAATATAAGTACAATACACAGCAATTTAATTCCCGAAGAAATTTGAATTTTTGCAGAAATTTATACGTCATATCCAATGATTTTAAGAAGAATATAAAAAACATAGGATTTCAGTCCGACTATATGTGGAAATAAGCGAGGGAGTCCTTTACTGAATAGCCACAAATCTTAAGGTTCTCTATTGCAAAACTTGGATTATGTTTAAAATCTATTGGTTAGTTCGGTACACTGTTCCCCCATATTGTAGAACGATGCAGCATATGATGCAGAAGTATTTTGTAGTCAATGGTTTTATATCTAGCGCTATTTTTTCTTTCCGGTAATTAAATCGCAATTACATGGCTATTAGTGTGAAATATAACCATTAGCGCCCAAGGTTAGGTGCAGGTTGCAGACATCCTTTACTTGCGACAGTTACTTGGATGGGGACATGTCTTAACTGAAAACCTGGTAATTTTAGCGTAGGTTGCGATAGATACCGAATGCATATGTATACATATGGTAGTAAAATAGAATAGAAGAAAACATTTAAACTCGGATTCGGAATTAGTTAGGATTAGTAATTATGAGTAAATCAGAAAGATTCTTCCGTATAGCGTTATCTCTATGTCCCTTATCGTTTTGTCTTAACACGCTTTATCGTACAATCAATTTGATACTGAAACCATTTAAGTTGTTCTGTAATAGAGATAAGGATTCTATTAAGCCCACCTACTGTTAATATAAATAACATTCGCTCATTATCCAGATAAGAAATAGGAAGTGCTCGTAGCTCGTCGTTTATCATCATGCACTGCATAGTTTCTTCACTTGGCTAGGTTGTTTACCAGGCTAGATTCGTAAATCTACTCCTGTATTGTTATACATTTAATAATAATTGTTTCGATCTGCGTAAGTTGCCATAGCTATATTTACCAAACTATTTCGCATATATGGAATGAATGTCAGGAATATTTATCAAGTGCATGGCCGATAAAGACACGGTAAAGTTTATATGACATTTCGTTTCCTTCCATTTTACGTAAATCAGTTGCATAATTCGTTAGTTAGGTGTGCTCTGTAATAGCTAAAGGGCCCGAATTACGTGTTGCAGACGGGATGCGATGTTTTGTAGACTAGATCTCCCGTCTACTTAGGAGCCTCTCCCACATTCGATCGAAGACACAAGTCCATCGTCACAATACCACAATCTTGAGTACTTTCGCTTAATACTTCCATATCTCCTCTGCCTCTGTCTGTCCGTAGTAGCATCGTTTTAGGCCTCTTATCCCCATCTTAATAGAACTTTCGTTTTGTATAAAACTCTTTGACAGGAAACCAAATTAACATTTCAGAATTCTTTATCTAATATTATGACTGTTCAGTAAAGTCAGGGTAATCCTCAAAGCTGCTGTTACAAATATTTTTTATCTTTGAGCCCTGTTTCTGTACTATAATATCAAAAACACAACAAAGTTACATTTTTCACTGTATTCAAATTCAAAATAATTTTTAAGGTGTGAAAACTGATCCAACTAAACTTTGTATCCGATTAAACTACGTCTCCCGATTACTTCTCCGATAAAGAACCACATCGCAACTTCAGTAAAGACCAAAGTGTTCTGCCATCCTTGCTGAAAAACAAACGAGAATCATGAGCATAAAATTACACTGAATACATCTCTAATAAACGAATGGTGGCAAGAATACTATAACATTAAAACCCCCCAAAAAAGTTGTTTAAAATTGGTTTTGAGCATACCCGTACGGTATAGTTCATCCATTTCATGTTGGTGAGGTTTTTTACTCCAGTCTGAATCTCTGAGACGGCTTCACCGACTTCTGCCGGGGTGGGAGGACGAAGTTCTACTTTGGCCAATGCCCAAAATCTTTGAGCGTGAGGTTTTGAGAAATCGGTGAAGGCTGTAACAAAATAATTCATTACTTTGACCGTTACTCAGTTATTGGAGTTCCTGTTTTCATTAAGAGTTCTGAGTTTTAATTCAAGTAGCAACCTAAGTTTTGGCAAAGAAAAGCAATATGACGTATGTATTAAACTGAGATGGTAAATTAGTTCTAGGCGATGATTAAGAAAAGTAGTAAGTAGCAACCTAAGTTTTGGCAAAGAAAAGCAATATGACGTATGTATTAAACTGAGATGGTAAATTAGTTCTAGGCGATGATTAAGAAAAGTAGTTATTTAAATTGTAATACCTTTACCCCACACCGGAATCTTCGAAACCATTTTCATTCCGGCTTGTGCCATGCTAGAGCGGTGTATAACGTGACACAACAACGAAAATTTGAACTTAATAGGTGAAAACTTTCAACAGGAGTGGAACTGAAACGTTATCGCTATGTTTTGTATCGTTATCAAGTAGCTGCACAAATCTGAAATCACAACCGCCAAAAAAAATAGAGAAAAAAGGACTAGTAATACACTGAAATATTCTCAATATCTTTGGAGAAATGTTCGTAAAATATATTTTTATTGAATGAATAGTGATGTATTTTGTAATAACATGATTATTACATAATACTGATATTTCAAGATAATATTCAGGAATAGCGGTTGGAATATATTCCTTTATATTGATCCTTTTTTTTACCTTTTGTTGTAGGATGGATTCAAAGGTCATTAAGAAATGTCGAAAGGTCAAGGATGTTCTTTATAACCACTAGAGAGGTAAGTCTGTTGATGTACAAAACGGGTTTAGTTCATCGCAAATTCGAAAATGCTGCTGTTGCTCTTGTTCAATTGAGGTGAAATTTTAACCTACAAAATAGCCTCGAAGAATATAAACACTGTACTACATCACGTAACCCACTCTACCTCAACTTTCATATTCAAATAGATAAACTGAACATATTCTTCTGAATACTATACTTGCTAAATATTTAACCCTGAAAAATATGTGTTTGTCTTGTTTTGGCCAGTATCATTAATCAAGACCATGTAACTGATTAGCTGTTGGTAACTCATTTGCAAAGTTGGTATTTTTTATTTGACTGACTTCAATGCATCAATGCATTGATAGTATATTGAAATCCCTGTATATGAATATATTGGAAAAGATTCATCTACAGAAAAAATTACTACTTTTTACTGGAAGATGAGAAAAAGCTTGATATGCTTTTCATTCCCTTTTTATTGACTTTGCTCAACTCTCTTTGTGCTCTTGTCATCTTTGGGGTTTTCTTTCCAGAAATATTGTTTTCATTCTTTATCCGTTTGGACTGGGAATGGTTATCTGTGCCAATCGAATGTCTTTTCTGAGGCTTGCTACGGATGTTCATGTGAGTTCTTAATCGGCATGTCACTGACAAATCAGTGTAACTCGTGACTATTCCGAATGCATATTCAATGACTTCCCTATCATCTTCATCTCCGTGATCACCTCTTGGCACAAAGAAGCCGGTGGCTTTGATGGCTTCCACTGTTCGTTCAACTTTAATTTTCAACCATCTTAGGGTTTTTTCATCATTATATTTGTAACCAATTAAATCCCCCTCCCCTGAAGAATCTGTTATGTTTACCAATGCTGTAGCTGTCAAGCATTTAACCAACTTTGCACAGTCTGGGAATTCACAATCTTTAAGCATCTGATCCAGTAAAAGAAATTTTCCCGTTTCTACATTTTCACGCAGATATGGCAGAAGGATGAAAAGTGGGTCGAAAGGAGTGATGACATACAAAGATCCATCTTGTTGAACTGATGAGTCAATGAACCAGGAACAGCATTTGTCTTTGTGGGCATTGATCTCATACAGTGCGTTTGTGTCTGATTGAAGAAGAAATTTTGTTGGTTGTTTTGTACAGGGATGTTGTAATGTTATTATGGACAGAGAGTCAAGTTCTGGTCCTTCAGTTTTCAAACTGCATTGCTGAATACATTTGTTTGTGGCGATGAAAATCCACTCACTTGGGAGATCAGCATTCGGTTTCATATCATTAGAAGCATTCTACAAGAATTAAATGTAAGCATTAATTTAGTAATTTGGAGTTTTAAGTACCAGTGATGTAGGGGGTGATAGTATTTGAAAATCTGAGGTCAGGTCTACAAGGCCCCAATTCATTTCAGTTTGTACATACAAACGGGGGATGTTTACAAATAGAAGGTAAGGGTCAGGGGTGTGATATGGTTACTGGTTACACATGCCAGTATGCATGTTCGTTTGAGTGTGGAGGATTAAGGGTTAGTCATAGTATATGACAATCCGTAAAAATCACCTATGAGTGACGTTATAACATAATGATGCTTGGAGGGTAAAACACGTATTTTTCATTCTGCGTGTGCAACTCGTCTCGGTAACGTATATGCTGGAATAACCTGGTAATATTAGCTAAAACACAATTTCGGATGTCCTGCACAGAACTTCTAGTGCTGCTTGCACCATGTTCAAGATCTACCGCTCCGCAGCGCACGTGACCAGTAACCACACCAATATTTATGTGGGGTGGTAAAATATTATCATATTCTTTACCTTCCTATTATGTATAACAAAAGAAGACGAAATTCGATATAATTAAAAATGTTTCTTTTTGCTTAAGAGAATAAAAGAAAATTGTATTTTCACATCACAGAATGGGAACCTGCATCAAGGACGTCACGCCTGACCTGTCTTGACCTGTCGTATATTGTTGGTATCTGCAATTCATGGTACACACGAGTGCAACAAATCTAGTATTTGATCAGGACATTAGTTTTATTACAAGTATACGGAGTTCTATAACGATGGCAGCTATGGAGCTAAAACCAGAACAACAACTTGCTGTTGAATTCGAAGTGGAAATGATGACAGATATGTACAACAGGTGACGATAGAATAACGTTTACATTATATAGATATCGCTACGTGAAATTAGGAAATTTTCAAAACGTTCGCCAATATTCTGGTTTGTTAACATTATAAGGATGTCAAATTGCTGCCACAAAAAATGCATCAGCACCTCCTATCACGACGGAGCTTTAGAAAAAGGCGAGGCGGTGTGTTTGGATCGATGTATTGCGAAATATCTCGAAATTCACGAACAAATAGGCAAAAAACTCGTTGAATCTTCGCAAAAAGAGGAAGAATCAATAGTGAAATTACAGCAACAATCTCAACAACATCAGTCGGAATTAAAATAAATTGAAATTAGTTTGTACATTTTACATAGTACCCTCATTACACTTTCCATAGCCTGGCCGGCCGTGACTTCAAAATTGTTTGCTGTAGTTATTAAAACTGAGTAACGATTTATGTAAATTTCAAATGAGTTATTTAGTTGAAAAACTGGGCCAAGTATTGAAGTTAGTCTTGATTGACGGACTGAAATGTCCTTTCCATCATCATGGAATGAGAGACTCTAGTTTTCCACAATTATACTGATGATAAGGATTTTGTTTAGTAGCCAAACATCATTTATCCCATCGCATTAAAGACAAATAATACAATAAAATTCCTCCTATCCAACACCACTGGCACTGCGTTGTCAGATAACTGAATTTTCCAGATAAGGGAGGTCTTACTGTATTACACACTTGAACCAACGGTCCTTGTTTGATGCAAGAATCTTGAATTCTCAAGAACCTAACTGCTATGGCCCTATGCACCGATATTCGGAGCGCCATCTAACTGATGCTGACATTTTGATGAGCTCCAAAGTGAATGGGATTCTACCTTACCTTACAAGGTTAGTTTACATAATTGCTAATAACCTTAGTCCCCTAGCATCAGTCAGTTGTCAGCAGGACTGTTGTTTTTCATAGGCATAAAAATGATCTAACCTAACTGAGGATAAAAAAAACATTTAAAAAAATTATAGATTTATTCTTGGTATAAAAATTCTACAAACACTGAGTTCTAAGAAAATGTAATACATAGGATTTCAATGTAACATGCATAAACTACGGTACATAAAACTTATAAGAATGTTGAATAAAGCTTTACACGTCATGTAGGAAAATCCAAGATAATGCCGAAGATACAATGAAATGAAAAGTGTCAACACACAGTGCTAGGCATATTGTAGATTTTGTGTAACGGCTTTACAATCGTATAAAAATGGTCGATGATATGGTATACTACAGGTAGAAAAACTATTTATAAATGTTTTTTCTTTCTTCTCTCTCTTCCCATTTATTCAAAATTGTATCCTAGAAAGAGAAAACGAATGTTGAAAACACAATACAGGCGTATATTTGGATATATAAAATTATACCTAAGATCTGGTTTGACCTATATATGGCTACCTGGAAATTTTTACTAAAATTTCGATCTGCGTTGTATTCCAGCCGCCTCGGATCGTGTGGATTCTTCGCTATTTATGTTCCATGCCTGGTCTGTAATCTTAATGGTACTGGTACAAGAAACTGCCCTTCTGATATTTGGTTTAAGTCCTGCTCTTATACATAAAGCCCTGTGCCTTTCCTCTGTTCTTTTATCTCTCATCACTAATGTTCTATGCTGTCAGATATAAGAAAATCCCTGATAGTTGTTATAATGGTTAACCTTCCCATATTCTTACCTGCTGATGAAGTTGGAGTTGCATTGATTTACCGATATTTTGGAGACCGTTGATAGTTTTTTCCTTGAGTCTCAGTTGGAGTGTTTTTTCTTCTAAATTGGCTGCCAGTGTTACGCAGTTAGAACACTAATATATTCAAGGAAAGATTTTAGATAGTGAATTTAAAGTTGTCATTTGAAAAATATTAGGTACCAACCTGCCGAGGTTTCAAATGCAATAATTTGAGCTGCTTCTGCAGCTCTCTTGCCTCGTGTGAAGATTTTATCAAGTCTCTTTTAAGTTCTTCAAGTTGCTGTTGTCTCTCACTGCAAAATTAAGTAATTGTAACATTCATACAGATACTAAAGACACCCTCATAGTGACTGACTGTGCTATTTGCTATGTGGAAATAAATCCTGTTAGTTTCCAATAGTTAGTAGGTAAGTTGCATGTAGTATTAAGTGTCATATTTTCAGGTAAAAAACAAGTACGAGGAAATGCTGTACGTCGAATTTTTTCCAATGGTTTCGGCCATTCGTTTTTTCATAGTTGTAATTTTCTCATCCTTCTTTGATAGTTCTTGGACTTTTTCCATCTCGAGTTGATTCAGTTGTTCTTCATGCTGGTGTATTTAATGACACAAAATGAGTTATAGAAGATGGTTCAGTGAAAATTGATTGTTGGTTGTGCAGTTGTATAAGTTCTAAGGCAAGGCTCTCAAAATCAAAGCACATTAACTAAATTGTTACCCTTTTCTCCATTTCCCTGAGTTTTTCTTCGTATTCCAATATGATTGCATCGATTCTCTCCTGTTTCTTAGTAACCTCGTTCTCGCTCTCTTGGAGTTTCTCTCGTGTGACGTTGAGTTCCTCTTCTGTTTTTGCGATACGCACGTCATATTCTTTAACCTTAAACAGATTAATATCTTCAGAATTGGAAGATGTGGTTAAAGGTTAGACAAAAATAATTTTGAACCTTTTTATCCAACGTAATCTGTAGTGCATTGCATATGTTCGACTTGGTTTTGACTTGAAATTGCAACTCGGCTATCAATTTCTCCAAAGCAGAAATCTGGTCTCTTAAATTTCGTTCCTTTTCCTATAGTAAGAAGTGCAAAAAAATAAATTGATTTCATGGCGATGCCAAAGAATTGATAACAAATCAAAAAAATTACTGTGATACAAAAAGCCACGCAAAGCAGTAGTACAAAATAGTACACAAAGTAATCTGTCACTTGTCTGTACTGTATTGAATGATTTATACTAAATAAACAAATGCAATGTCCAGCATTCTCTAAAAACTGCAATAAACTGATCTATTATAAACTGACTCCTTGTACTAGATTGCTGGCTGAAATGATTACCTGTCTTTTACTAAGTTTCTTTTTCTGATCTTTCAAATCTTGCTTGACATGTAAATAACAGTCATGAAGAATCTAGAAATTATTTTGTGACATCAAGAAATTGATTTTCAAAAACATTATGTTTTAACATAAAATTTACCTTGAAATCACGTTCCTTCTCTCGTAGTGCACTGTTGGGGGGCGAAGGAGTGCGTGCTGCTTGAAGTTGATGAATGAGAAGAGCAGGATCATTTCTACAAGGAAAGTGTAATAATTTAGTTATGCTGAGTCATCTAGTTTTTAAATCCCTGCTTTATTAAATTTTGCAAAGGTAATCAAATGCACACGGCTAATAAGTTCAAACTAAATGAGACATCTTACTTTCTGGGTCCGGTTGGCATGTAGTGTTGCGACGCGGAGCCCTGAGACAACCTGAAAGCGCCTAAAGGACGCAGAGCGCTTCCGCTCTTGACACGATACGATTTTCCATTTGGGATTTTCGATGACATATCGAATCATAAAATCTTGATTCGAAGACTTACGTGATTAGTTTCAATTAAGGTGCTAACAGGAAAGAGGAATTGGGGCCATAACTTCGAGAATGACCCAAAATGCAGTCTTACTGGCTTGGCTTGGCTTGGCTTGTCTTGTCCCTATGATACGTGAAGAGTAAAATAAACAAACAAACAAATGGAAAAAACAACGAACTCTGCTTCCAACTAGCGGAAGCAAAATTTCATCTTCCAATTTCATGGACAACACGTGCTTTCCATACAAGTGCAATAAGCTTCAGCACACGTTTATTTGTGAATTCTGTGATTAATATTACAAGAATATTACTAATTTGATACCTGTACATGTTAAATATGGATGCAGGCGTTATTGAATTACTTTTACTGTCACCTAATGCGGAAAGTCCGGTTTCTGGTGAGTTCTTCACATTTTTCATTTTGTATATATTCTTGAGGTTTATAAAAGAGGTTTGGCTGTTGTAGAATATTCTTTGAGGGCTATACTAAGGTAAGGATTGGGTTACGTTTAGAATTCAAGATATTTCGCCTTTACCCCATTCTTGTATTTAATTTTCAGCACAAATTTTTTAGTATTTTAGGAATGCCCTTCGTGAAGTAAGCGTTTTATTTGAGTTCATTGTTATATTCTTGCTAACTTTTTTTGTTCGATATTAAAATGGTCTGATTTCCAATTAATTAACTTTAGATGCTGTTGGAGAGATAGTACAGTATGCCTGTCGAGGAAAATACATCAAATGCTTCGGAAGCTGCATGGAAAAGTTCTCATTTTTGCGATTTGACTCCAGTAATCTTGAAAATCTTGGAAGAGATGTCACAGAATATATTTTGGGGATGGATGCTGCTCAAGAGTTGGAAATATTGGCCTGTGGTATATCATGCCTTCAACTATTTGTAATTTGCAACTGGACCGGTCCAGCTCCTAATGATCTGTCTTTAGTCTGGCCAGAGAACAATTTTGAACAGGTGAATTTATACTTGATTCAATAATTGAATGATCTGTGAACAAACACTATTTTTTGAATGACCACCATAATTCGTTTATATGTTGCAGCTCAACAAACATTGTTTGCAGTATTTGGAAGTGAATAGAGAGAGCATATATGGACTTGTTGCTTCTCCTATTTTCCTGTATGTTGCAAAATGTATATTTGAAGCAGTCAAGCATAGCAACTGCAAGGTGCTTATAATTAACATACTTAATCCCTCTTATCCTCGAGTTTTGTTCATTTTGGAACGATTCTGTTTTATGTGGTCTTTAAGTATTAGCCTGAAAGGATAACTAACACAACTACCATCACATCCAGCGTCAGCCAGAAATAAAAACCAATATAAATAGAATTTTATTTATTAAATTAATGTTATAAATTTACAATTTATGGTTAGTGCGACATCAGCAGTATAGTCGGGTGAAAGCATGATGAAAGCTTTCGCAGACCGACTCCGGTCCCCAGACCACTGCTTTGGAGGCTTAACCCTAACTCAAATATGATAAATTGAAACACTTTTATTGCATTCATCATATTTATTATTGTCTTAGACCTGTGCTTGGTGGTTTTTGAGATATATCAACATTCATCAGCAGCTACTGAATGATCGATCTACTCTATTCCATGAACAGTCAAACAAATTGATTGCTGAAGTGGTGGAACAAGACTATTTGTCATTACTGGAAAACAGGTAAAAGAATATACGATACCATAGTTCATGGATCAATGTGTGAAGTTGCAATGCTTTTTTGTTCGCAGATCAAACCTTATACAGTTTCACTTGGAGGCAGGTCTCATAAAACTCTTCTATTACCAATATAAAGAATGTCAAACACATTTTGAAACTGCTAAAAACTTGACGGGATTGCAGTGTAGCTTCGATGGTAATGCAACCCATACTCTTTGTGTGTTTGTGTGCAAATTCTCATTGTTTATTCACCTTTACTATCTGGTTATTTTCAAACCATCCACATGTTCTAGTTAAAGATCTTCAAGAGTCTATTAAAGTCGCTAGTCGTAAATATATTGAACTTATACATAGTCTACTCTACATACCAGGAGTCCCTGGTGTACGTACAAGGTTCCAACAACATGCTATAGCCCAGTTACGGATAAAAATTGAAAAAATGCCTAAGGAAATATGGACTTCAAAAGTTTCTGTTGCTTCTGATGCAGGACTCCCACAGGTGAGATTGCCTAGTGGAAATTTGAAAATGAATCTGAAATGAAATTCTTGAATGAATGGTTTTCAATTCAAGGCCTTACCACTGAATGATGATACTGTTCTTGAAGCTGTAAAATACACTGATGGAAATGAACTTATAGTGCCAGATCTTAACTGTGAAGAACAAGCTATTGTATTGATGATGTGGTATGGTAAATTATGATGTTATGAAGTATGTTAAAAAATTTCCCTTGTTTGCACAATATGTTGATTTTAACAGCACACATATGCAGAGAGCTTTTGCCTCAAATAAGTTGAAAGATGAAGAAACAAAGTGTATTCTTGAGGTTTGCTAATTGCAGTTATAACTTGGTACTTGCGCTATACTGTGGAATGCACATTAGTTATATATTTTGCTGTCCATTGTACAGTATCTGATATTGAATCCAAAATGCTGGGCCATACAAGCAGAAGCATTGAGGATTCGTTCAAGAGTTGAAAAAGGGAAGTCCAGAACTATCGAAAGAAGTATGATGCAGCTCGAAACCCTCGTTAAAGACATTCTGCCGAAAGACATCGGAACGGACTGCTCGGAACAAGCGACTGGAAGACTTAATTTGTTTTACAGTGTCTCGACAAAGCCTATTTGGATTCTACAGGTAGTCGCAACAATTTTTATGTTAAGAAATGTATTTTCTACGATAAGGTAAAAATATTTGTTGCATGTTAATTAACAGAAAAATCTAGCTGCCCTATTTGAAAGTCTGGGAGCCATCTCTAGTGCCTTGGAGATATATGAAAGATTGCAAATGTGGGAAGATGCCATCATCTGTCTCATAAGAACTGGAAGAGGACATAAAGCTGAAATGCTTATAAGAAAGCAGTTAGAAATCAAAGAGACTCCAACTCTATACTGTTTGCTTGGTGACATTTTAGAGGTGACTGTTATTTGTTATCAATGGCTTTTTCATGATGTTAAATGACTTACTGATATTTTATTCGATCCAGGACCCTACTCTGTACGAAAAAGCTTGGGAAATTTCTAATCATTTTAGCTCCAGGGCAATGCGTTCTCTTGGAGCTTACAAAATTTCAAAAAAAATGTACGTGGAGGCGATGGAATGTTTTGAGAAATCCACTCAGATTAATTATTTCCAGGTAATGTGAAATACTAGAGTCTTAAGTGGAAGACAATAAACTTGCAAGGAAATTACTATGACAACTGATCTTGACAATAATAATATTTTACTCTTCAGGCCAGTGTTTGGTTTAACATGGGCTGTGCTGCGCTTGCCTGCGAACAATATGAGAAGGCGGCGAAAGCATTTCAGAAATGCGTAAATCTTAACTGGGATGTAAGGATTTCGAAATTTTTTATTTCTTCTTTGAAAATATACAGTTACACAACAGATTTTCAGTGACTGCAACTAAAATCAAGATGTAACTTGTAAGGCCCTGATAGTGTACTAGTGTATAACATTCTAATAAAATGTAAAATTTCAACTCAGAATTTTCAAGCATGGAGCAACTTATCGACTGCTTTTGTTCGCTGCAATAAAAAGTTTGTTTTTCCATTGATTTCAATAGAATTATTTTGGTACTGGAATTATTATATTTCTTGTTGTTTTAGGATCCAGGCATACAGGACAATACAGGAGGCAATAAAGTGTAACTTTGACCGTTGGGAATTATGGGAAAATCTCTTATTTATAAGCGTGGATATAGGACAGTTTGGAGAAACAATCCAAGCATACACAAGGTATGTCAATACCAAGATAATATTTGGTTTATGTCGTTATTGATGCAGTAAATATAATTTAGATTGCTTGACGTGAAAGACAAATATGTCGACATACAAGTTCTAGAAATATTGGTGAAGGCCATCAATGAAGACCTGCTAGATGCAGATAGTAATTCATGTAAGTTATGTACATCTAGTCAAATATTAAACTTGAATCAAACTCTGCTTTCACTACTTCTGCCACAGAAAGACATTAATATCAAATTGCTTATCGATATTTTGCAGCATCCAGATTGAAGTCAAAAGCGCTTAAGCTGTTCGGCAGAATAACAAGCAAGACTACAAACAATTGGGAAATTTGGAATCTATATGCACAACTGATAGGAAACGGTACTAAGTCAGAAGATTCAGAAGAAAACATGAAAGCACTTATCTATCTTCAAAAAGCATTACGATCCTTATTGCAAACATCATCATGGGAGAAGGATGAGGAGTCCGTAAAAAAAATGACTGTACTCTGTGATAATCTGATGGATGGTAAATATTATGACGGACCCGTACTAAATATACATTATAATATTTTGTTGTTTTGTTTTCCAAATGAATGAAAATTTTTCTCTTAGCATGCGCATACTGCAACAGTTTCGAGAAAAATAATGCGGAACTTAAGAAAACACTTACCTCGGTTCGTCTCGCAGTCAACAGCGTCTTGACAAAGTTGAAGGTATACTAGGGATTCTATTCTACAATAGGTCCTCAATGGTCTGTATCTAAGTTGTATATACCATTCTATTTCAGCTCCAAGAAAAACAAATTTTGGATATCAAAATTAGAGAAGAATTTTCGGGATATTCTAAAGACCTTCAAGAAAAATTGAAAATTTTAACAGACACACTAGGACAAGCAAGCTGACTTGTGAGTGGGATTTGGCAACAGATACGTAGCTAAGTTTTCCTAGGGCCAATTACTGTTACTGAAGGAAACTAAGTTACCGACGAGTGTCATAAATAAACCATTACAAACTACATTAGGGGTCTCTAAGATTTCTGCACACAACCATAATCATTGAGCTCCTTAGACCCCCAGATATCACCTTCTATTAAATATGTCCAAATCTTTTTAGTCATTAACAAAATACTACGGTGAGTAGACTTACATTATGAACTGTATACATGTAACATTCTCTGCCAAACCAAGGGACTTGATACCAAAGTTTCATTTGACCACCATTCATTCCAAAAGTATATATCGACTCCTTCAATTAGCCCAATATCAATCATTTACCACTCCTGATTTACATCCTATATTATTAAACTTCCAGCACTCAAGTAAGACCTTTTATTAAGGCAAAATAGAACAGTGTTGAATAAGTAATACTGGCAAAACGAAAAAATTGCATGTTGACTAAAGATATTCAAAATCCAACCTAAATTTCTTTGACCCTTCAGTGATGTTTACAACCTGGAACATTGGAAAGTAGATTTAATTATGGGATCGTTTTTCAATGATTTGCTGGTAGTATAAATAAATTGTTCCATTTTGATAACTAGATGAAGAAATTAAACAAGAAAGAATTGATAGCATGCAGCGTGAAAAAAAACTCTGAATATTTTTGTAAATCAGCAAACTTATAAACATGAGGACACTGTGGTCAAGTTTATTTGTTCAATTCCCCGTTGCTATTGAGATTCACCTTCAATGAATTATTGTTCCCTGAACAGTGTGGCTTACTCTCATCATTTGTTAAGTTCGTTTCCATCTTTCTGTTACTTATATCAGAATCGTGGTTGCTGTTTTGATTAGTCTTTGATATAGTATTTTCTGCTGATGTGATACTACACACAATCTTTTTCTTACCACGTCTGTTGGCATTTTTTTGTCTCATTGAGGAGGAATGATTGTTGTCGCTCGAGTCAGAGTCATCGGAAGCGGTCGACAACGGATTGAGCCTTTTCGTAACGTACTTCCGTTTTTTCTTTTCCTTTAACTTATGCAAAGCAGTTTTCGTTTTTCTTTTTGCATTCCCTTGCGAAACTACACTTGAACTTTCCGGTCGTTCGGTAGGGTTTTCATTACGATCATTCTCGGAGAGATCGCCAACATTGTTTTCCTGAACAGTAGAACTACAGGTTGAACTACTGGAAGACTGTTCAGAATCAGAGGCAAGATGATCTCTATCGTTCGTTTCTTCATTTGACAAAGAACATTCAATGTTTTTTAAGCTTTGTCGCAGATCGCGTATACGTGTTTTCATCTTCTCTGTGGTGGCTAAAATGCAGGAAAAAAAACGTGTTAGCTGCCATTGTGAATCTCATTCTACCTTCCATAATTCGGTATTCTATATCACTTGAAGTGAAGAGCTTTCCACTCTAAGATAATTACCTGATGATGCTGGTAGTGAAGTAATACTTTGATTTGGCTGTTGTATGTTCACTGGAATATCATTATCAACATCGTCACTGTAAAAAACGAAATTATCTGTAAGCTAATCCTATTACTGATAATTAGTTTTTTTGTAGCATTGAAACTTCCATACATTGAATCGTCGTCATCTGTTTCAAAATTGTATCCCTCCACTGACGATGCCCTACAAGAATTATCAAAGCAACGATTAAGAGAATCAATCAAGCAATGCAATCCAGCAAAATATAAGTCACCTCTGCAGAGATTCGCTTTTGTCAGAGTCTGATGACGTGGCATCCGAATCGTTGAGCTCATTCTGTATGAGACTGTCGAAGAAGGCAAGCATGATGAGATCTTCTTCTGTATTTTCAGTCTCGTGATCGTGGGTTAGTGCTCTGCCACTGAAACAACGAGTTTGAATGACAATTTATTTTGTAAGCAATGTTTTTTCAAGATCTTCAAATCTACGCAAACCTTTCCAGTATGAGATGGAGATACTGATTGTGAGAATATCTCTTCCTCGGCCAGTTTGTTTCGGTCTCTTCGCCAAGCGGCAGTAGTTCCGTACTCCATAACTTGATGTATTTTTCCACGCCCGATGTCACAAGCATATTTGATTTTCGGTCGTACCTTACCTAAATAACATATCCGTTTATGATCGGGGTCGAAAGATATGCTCGCAATGCGATACTTACTTGGTTAACGACTGACCGATGGCCCTTCAGAACCTTGGTGGATTTTTTAACAATCTGATGATGTTCTTCAGAGTTCTCTGGAATTTTCCATACATACACACCAAAGTCGTCTGAGCCCGACACAACGTACTGGAATATAAAAGGTGGAAAGAAACTGATTTTTCTGTGGGTTCATATATATTACTTGTCCCTAATACATGTAGACTTGAAGACAATAACCTGATCCTTGTCTCCAGCATAACAGCAACTTTTCATTGTGCATGAATTAGCATATCCCTCGCTATCCAATTCCGCTATATGATCCTGAATGGAAGTGTTAGGACAAATTTATTCCATAAAAATTAACAGCTACAAATAATGAGTATATTTACAAGAAAATATGTTTTCAGATACCTTGTCTTCAACATTATAGAGGATAAGTGGCAGACGACGTCTCAAGCAAACCAGCTGACTTCCGGTTGTATTGAATCGAGCGCTCATTGCTTTATCTTTCAGATTTTCGTCCCCATACTGGAATACTGGTCTGTGCGGTCAATGTAACAATGACTACCATCCGTCCTGAGCCTGACGATATTTACGCAATAGCAGTAATCGAAAAAATGAGGACTTACGTCAGTGGCACTCTGACATCCCATAGTTCAACCCCGTCTTTCGAGTGAGCTGTTGCAATGAGGTTGTGTTGTACTGGACTGAACATGGCACTGTGAAAAGCAGGTCTACTGTTTGCCAGGCGAAGTTTATCCGCTGTCGCCAGTCTTAAAAATAGAGTATACTATATTGTGTAACAGTTGTGGATAGATGTGTGCTGTCTTCAAAATAATTCACCTCGTGTCTATTATGAAAATACTTCCGTCTTCACATGCTGTGGCCACCAGGCTGTTGTTTTCAGGACTCGGGGACAGGCCATACACGGAAGTGTCACAAGAGTACACGTCTTTTGGTTGAAGGGTGTGTAAATCGTGGATGATCAATTGCTCGTCATTTCCTTAAAAGTAAAAAATTACAATGATAATGCAACACAAGAATTCCTTTCAAAAACTCTTGTGTACAAAATGAAAAATTACTGTTTCTGTTGAAAGGAGTTGTGGCCAGCCGATGCCAATTTATTAACAATCGACATATATATATTTATATATTTACAAGTTTCACAACTACCTTCAAATTAAAATTATTAGATAATCCTCATTATTTTTATAGTCTTGTATAATTTACCTGCTGAAAGCAACCTTTCATCGTTATGACTGAATGCAAGGCAGAAAATGTTCGAAAAGTGTGTCGCGTTCATGGCTATAGGCTGGTATGAAGGTCCAAAAATTGATTTGCTGACGTTCCATAACAAAACTCTCTTGTCATCGCCGCCTTAAACAAAAAACAGAAATATTTAACACAAATGTGACAAATATTGAATTATAATGAAGCAGAATTTAACAGAAACCTGATGCAAGCAGTCGTCCATCTTCTTCTGAGAATTCGACAGCATTCACACAGCCGAAGTGGGCATGCAGATTTTGTGTATAAAGATCTTGAAATCGATACAATCGTTTTCTTGGATATACAGAATGAATGTCATGTCATTGTGTAGAAAATTAATGTCATAATTAAAGCCAAACAGCATGAGAATTGTTTTTTAAACAGAAAAGTATTGTGCTGAAATATGATCACAAGTAGGCTAATAAATTTTTAATGAACAGTACAATGTTAATTATTAATTACATTATTTAATCATTTAGCCTTGATCATGATGTTACTTACGAATGGAACTTTCTCGATGACAAAGGATTCCCGTGAGTTTGAAGGTTACTCAAATAACCGGTCGGATGATAATCCATGGCTATATTATAGCTTAACCTGTCCAATAACCACAAACGGATTAGTAAATATTAAGCTCCAAAACAAGAATAAAATCAAGCTTTAATAAGCCTATACGGTAATATCATCCAGTGTAAGATATGTGATTGGCGCTTAACGATTGCATGTGATGAACGACAAAGAGTGAATAACGTGAAGCCGCAACACAACCAGCTGCATCTTGTCTGACATTTTTAATTTGCAATTTGTTGTTTTTCTTGTCCATGATCCGTAACCTTTCTCCTTTCTTATGCGTAATATGTGCTCTTGTACGACATCTAACGTCTGGATTTTTTTATATATGTGTACTCATTTATGGGTTGCTAGTGTAGATCAATAGCATACGTATGTTACGTGTACCCACGTGTATAGTATCATTGTCTACTCTAGAGTCTAGATAACTTGTCTTAGATAATGAAACTGGTGGGTAGCATGGTTTGTAACAGACGTTTTGTCTATCATTTGACTCAAATATTTCCCCGCCTTTGTAGTATCGACGTTAAGAATGATTAAACGTAACTGCGGGTCAGATAGTCATTGATAGTAGAAATACGCAACAATTGGTATCGTTGTTAGTTATATTAGATCAAAAACAGCTCGTATAAATAATGAAAAACATTTTTTAATCGTACGTTTGCATTTGTAATTCAGTTTATACTATCACTTGACAACCCGATTATCTAACTCTATCAACCGGGAGCAAAATTGTTCGAATTAACTATGCTTGAGTAACCTTACTCCGTTTCTCTACATACATGTGATGTTATGATATTTTTATCTGCGAAATGAGGATGATAACAAAGTCCAAAGACACGTCAGCTTTCTTTTCTTTATCGTAACGTAGGCAAATCTGCGGATACTTATCGAACTCTCTTACGCCCTCGGTTAAAATGTTTTCATAAAGGTGAGCGCGAAATTGAAGTGAGCAAATATGTCGGAACCTCAACACCTTCAATCCTTTTATTCATTCAGGTTTCCTCTTTTCTCTTCGACTGCAGATCCATTTTTCACAGTTTCGGTATTATATACACCCTATATTCTTTCAACAGTGTTCATGATTAGCATTTTACGTGCGTAGAATATTGAATAGTAAAAGTATTCTGGTTAACCTTATATATTATTGATAGTTCATAATCTCCTTTAGTTGATAAGTGAATTTCATTCTTTCTTGCGTCATCTTGAATTTTGTAGCTTATAATGGAGAGCAAATTCATTGAAGAAACCTAACTGCCGTTGGACATTTTTTACTAATCAGATAACCAGTTCTTAATGTTCCATAGGTATTTTAGAAAGGAGTCCAAACAGCGCTATGCCACATATCATATCCGTTATCACATATATATAGGATATGACATGATATGTACGTGTACGTATATGTTTGATCATTGATGTATCTTTGATTTATATTATCTAGAATTGATCGCTACAGTATAAGATGTCTGGAAGTCGTACCCCACTTCGCAAACCTTTGGGTGAAATGAATCCCAGTTTTGCAGGCAATACTCCAAGCAAGGCGAACAGTACTCCATTCAAGAATTCTACACCAAGGCTCTCACCGGGGCCTGCTTTACTTCACGCGATGAGGTTGTCTGCTAAGAAAGAATTATTAATTGATTCTACAAAGCTACAAGAATTGCTGGAAAATGAAGAAGACAAGGAAAACGGAGTTGATGAAACTACCGGTTCCGATATTGCACATTTCCGGTACAGCTAAGTATTTAACATTTGTTGAAAGAAGTGAACCGTCTAAATCTATTGGTAGTTGTTGTGCTGATAATTATTTATATATATTTATATTATTTATTAATTAATTATAATGTTTTTTCTATCTTAGCAAACTCCTGACAAAGGAAACAGAACGTATAGAAACAATTTGCAAGAAATGGGAATCACTTGACGATATTCAACAAGAATATTCGAACTGCCAAGATGAAGCTCGTTTGTCTTCTTTAAATCATATTACGGTATGCAAGTTCAATATTTTTTGCCATAGAAATTTGTTGTACTTTTGGGAAAATTCACCTATTCGGATTAGGCTTACTTTACACTTAATTTGACTGGTCAGTCCTGCTTTCAAACCTTTGTCCTGATCAATTGGTAGGTTTGTTCTTAGTGACTATTCTCACTGATGTGTATTACAAGACAACCGTTAGGGATACATTTGTATTACGAAAAAGGTTTTTACAGGAAAATATTGTTATTAGTGATGGTGTGAGATAACCTTTTATATATAATATAAATAAGGACTACCAGCTTTTTTGTGGTTGTTGACTGCCATGTCCTTGTTTTTTCATCTTATAATAATTAATTCCAGGGATGTATTAGAACGGCCGTAGGTCAGGGACGTTTGATCATCCGGGAGAGATTCCATCAATTTAAAGGACTTGTTGATAACTGCGAGTTCAAGACGAGCGAAAAAGTTATTACTTGCGAAGATTTGCATGGTTTCTGGGATATGATATTCTTTCAGGTACTATTTAATTCAACTTTCTGTAGTAGTTTTGATTGTATTGTTCGTCATGAATATATTTGGAATGTATTAGGTTGAAGATGTTGATAATAAATTCTCTCTCCTGGAAAAATGTCGCGAGGCAAACTGGGATGTTGAAGTTATACTTCCAACAAAAAAAGAAATGTCAAAGAAGGTCACGAAGAGAAAGATTAAGAAAGGTTGAAAATCTTTTTAATAGCAGTTGTATACTTGTTACCAGCAGGTTTAATAAACAAGCTTATTTTTTAATTCTAAATTTTTCGCTGCGCATGCGCGAGCCCGATATTCTGAACCTGCCAAATACAGATCTGGGTCATCTCTGGTCCCTAGCTTGCTGGAATGATGGCCCGGTACTCGTACCATGATAAAATAATACTGAAATTGTCATAATTTAATTATATTGTATTTGCAAGCTCCCAAAGTCTCCGCAGAGACCTTAGCTCGACGTGAAGAATTTGCTAAGAAACGTGCCGAAGCTAGACGGCGCCTGGCGGTAGTTAAAAATTCTGCTCTATCTAAAGAAAACGAGTCTGATGTTGCAGCCAATGTCGTCAAGATAGAAGTCGTGACATTCGATGCAGGATTTTTCAAGGTTTCATTACAAGATGTTATATGAAAAAATATGGATATGATAAAAATATTTGAATCTGTTTTACTTGTTTTCTTTCTCATTTTGCAGATAGACAGCCCCGTCAAAAGTCCCAATCAGCGAAACATTACCCCAAGAGTAAATTGTAAAAAGAAACAGTTTACTACTCCTGGTAGTGCTAGTAGATTACACAGCAATCATATTACGAAAATAGCTGACGCACCGATAGAACCTAGTCAAAACCATCCCAATACTAACGGTGACTGCATGGAAAATGCTGGAGAAAGAGTTGAAATAATTAAAAGATTGCAATTTGATGAACAAATTTCCTCAGACTGTGGTACTGATACTGCCAACAGTGATATTGAAAATAAAATCACAAGATTTGGTGATGTAGAGGTTATTGAAACCGAAGATGACAAAGGAAGTCTCGCAGATGAAATAAACCACAAAACTGTTAAGTATAATGATTGTACAAAGGAAGCATCTGTCGATTGTTCTTCTTCCTCTTCTGAGGAAGTTTTACCAAGCCCAGATACTCACCACGATGCTTCCAGCAATGGCCCTCCCGGTCCTGTAGAGCAATTAGACATCGACTCTGTTTGCAACCAGCTTTTGAGCATGTGTTTGTCATCTTTACCAGGTACTCAAGACACGTCTGATATTTCAGCGAACAAAATCCAAGATTCTTCAGCCTTCACTGATATCCTTAAGGGACCGTTGGATCATTCGGTACTTCCGGAGCTCCAATGCCCTCCCTATGACATACATTTCCCGGTTATTCCTTCTGCTAACATTTCTTTTAATTTGAATGATTCAAAATCCTCTGACTGGTCTGTCATAAGTGTAAAGGCAGAACCAAATGCTGATCATGACGGTACACCTTGGAAAGACCTAGCACCCAAAATTGAGGAGCCTTTTGCTTTAGTTCCTAAAGTTTTAAACTCGTCATCTGGAAAGAAAAAAGCCAGTGATAGCTCAGAAATGGTCTGTAATTCACAGCTTGAATATTTGTCTAAAAACATGAAGAGTGAAACTGAAACAAAGCCACACGCTCAAGAGGATAACTTGGTTTTGAAGAGAGATGGAATGTCTGGTGAGATTTGAATGCTGTCAAGTTGTCTGTAGTTTTATAAGCTGTCTGGTGACAGTCTTTTTTTAATTCCAGTCATGTTCAATTTTTCAATAAATATTAGCTTAGAAAGATGTTACTCGTATAAGATAAATCTGGCTTGTGTATCTGATACACAGTCTGCATAGTATTTTTTACGAACCATTTGCTTAACAGTGAATGTAATGCGGAACTTGATTCAAGAGAGTGTTGAAAAAATGCTTCTTCAGATGTCTTTCTTGCAAAATACAGAACGTAATTCATCACAGCCTAGTGAAGAGGTAAATTTTGACTGCTCTATTATGCTAAATGACTCTGTTTACACTGGGTTTTATTGCTCTCTTCCCTTAATTAGAATTTCATGACATCTACTCTGTAAATATTTTTTAGATTTTTTCTGAAATCGATAAATTAAAATCTGAAAATGAAACTTTGAGGAATAAATTGTTGGAAAACGTTAACATGAAAAAGATAAACTTTGAAGACATAGATAGAGTGAAGGAACTACTTTTCAAAGGTGAATATATCATCCAACAAGACTCTTGGCCCATCTTGTTGGTTAGTTAGTGACAAAAGTGTTTGATATAGTGGATCTTTGTACTTTTATAGAAGTGGATTTTAGCCAAGAAGAATCAGTATCAGACGATCTCTACAAACCTCATTACTACAGATTGCTTGGTGTATTGAAGTTATATGACGCTGAGTTACAGGGTTTCAACAGCATGCAATCAAAACTGAATCAAATGCAGAAGCATTTGGTAAGTTTTCATAGCTGGTATTTAGCAATGTCACACTAGATTTATATTCAGTCATCCTTCGAGTTACGTCATTTCTACCTACATCAGATCTGATTAGTTCACCTGTTTGATATTGACGCGAGTTGCTGACGATCGCTATGACAAAACAGGCAGATTGAAGAAGGGAATTATTAGTCTATATATTATCTTTGCAGACCACCTCTGTACAAAAATTGAATGAGAAAACTTTTAATCTGGAACAAAAGAAAAAGGATCTTGAAGAAAGAGAACTGAAAATAACTCGAATTGAAGAAAAAAGGAAAGAGGTATTGCGGTTCATTTACCCGCTAGCTACTTCTAGTATAATAAATAGACTTGAATAGATTACCTTAATATCACATCATGTTTGATCAATTTCTATGAATATTTACTCCAGGATGTGCTCAGTGCTCTAAAGAATGTGAAGGATCTTACTCTGGAATTAGACACAGCTCAGAAAGAGTTGGAAACGTGCGAGTATTTGCGACAGGAAGAAACTCACACGGCTACTACACTGAGGATAGCTCTGCAATCTAGTAAAGGTCACCTTGATACGTTGGAAGCACAGATTTGTGAACTGAAGGAAGGTTACCGATGTTTCCTATAACTAATAAACATATGTCGGTGTCTTGTACATAACACAAATTTTATGGTTGTGCATTTAGAAAAAATCAAATCAGACCAAGAGAAGTTGGCTGCCAAAGAACAGCTAGAGATTACTAAGGGCGAACTCGATTCACAGTCTCAAAGGGTAAAGGATCTTGAATCAAAAATGAAATTTCTTCATGGGGATATTGAGGATGCGTTATCTCAATTTCAAATGGAAATAAAGGTTTCTAATCCACCATATAATATACTGACTAGATACATCAGACCTCTGAACTAATATTGTGACTTATAATCTGTAGTCGTTTTCAGATGAATACTATCTCATTATACAGTAGATTGCAAGCTATCATAACCCAACTGTTGATCACTGTACGACCACCCTACTCTTGGGGCTGCAGAAATCATGTGTGCTTGCACCTGGTCCAACCTGATATATAGGATATTGTGTAAGCCCAGTCCTATTTTTAGAAAAGGGATGACATTTTAGAGACATTCGGCAGAGAGAAGGACGAATTGACAAGCTATTGTAACAGGATCACAACAGAAAATAAAGAGTTGTTGGAGAAGATCGAAACATTAGAGGTAAGGCTGAACTATTGAAGACTCTTAGGTTAATGTCTTGTGTGAAGTATTATGTATGAAAGTCTTACTCTTTTCCTGAACAGTATGAAGAGAATGAGAGAAAGTCGTTGCAGGATGATTATGCGGAAGCAGAACTTTCTCTTGAGAGATTGACCGAAAAGCATGCCAAGGTCTCGTCCCTTGCCCATGGCCTTCAGTCTCAGGTTGAAGAATTGAAACAGAGGCTATCTAACAAGGAGTATGTTCTTTCCTGAGATTTGATTCAAATTCCGAAATATTTGTGAAAAACTACACTGAAAAGTTAATAGATTAGCATTCAATTTCTCCGTTAACTTAGATCTTGATGTTGCCAATTTTTTTTTTCACAATGATATTTTATGGAGCTCAGCGATTGCATTATAATGGACCCATACAAATATTCCAGATCCGAACTTGAAAACACGAATGAAGAGCTGGATATAGTGAAAGCACAGGCACATTTGATGGTTTTACACAGGCAAGAGGAAATCGTTTATGCTGATTCCGGATTGAAAGAAATATTAGAATTGTTGAATGGTCTGCATTCAAAGCTATGCAGTTTCATTACAGCGAATGTAGAGAAGGGTGAAGAAAGTTAACTTAGTCATGATGACCATTATTTCACTATGTCCGTATTATAATGTAGGCTTCATATTTAGAAGAAACTTCTTATGGTCAATCTGCTTCGGATACTCCGTACAAACCACCACCAGAACTCTCCTTTGTTTCCACTGTATTGAAAGCAAAATATGAAGTATGCTACAAATCCAATTTCTTATGCGTACTATATTCTGTAATATCTTTTTTTGAGCTTTTTTGTGGCCAATATCTAAATTAGTATTTACTCGAGGGCATGGAAAAGCTAGCCAACAGATCCAGAAAAGAAAACAAGGAGGATTCACAAGAAAAGGAGGCTATGAGATCACATTCAGACTCTGAATGGTAAGTGTTTAGGGAAAGATCTGAATAGCGAATACTAGGGGATTCCAGCTAATTGGACCGGACTGGTTCATCCATTTTTGTAAATAATCTTCAAATGCAGAAACCATTCAAGCATATTATCTAATTTACTTTTCTGATTTCAAACACAAATTATGCAAAATATGCATATAACATATCTGCAATCTTCTTCGCTGCTTGGCGAGCAGTTGTTTTACTATGTGAAATCATTTCTCAACCAATTATGAAGATCAATAAGCCAACAGCAGTAATTTCATCTCTTGCAATAGAAGGGGATATTTATTTTGATCGTAAACCTTGCTGAACTGTACATGGTCAATACCTGATACAAATGTGGACACCCAGTGCCTTCTGTAGCCCAAAACTACAGGTGGCTGGTACCGCCCATGTTAAGAACCACTGCCGTAAAGCGACATATACATATAGTATTTTTTCATGGCTTGTCATTTTATTTCCAGTCTAGTAAGGAAGCGAACTGAAATGTCGATGTCAAAAAATGCAGACACTCTCCCATGGCATGTTGACAAAGGGATAGAACTTGCAAAGGCTATCACGGACACATGTGCTGCTTTGCAGTCACAATATAAAGGAACATTAGAACACTCAATTCACAAAAAGTAAGAGTTTGGTGTGTTCTGGCCCTCTGTTTTCTGCTCTGATAAGATTAACTTCTAACATATCATTTCTTGTTAAAGCTCCTTCCTCAACAAGCAGTTGGCCTCTGCCAAAGAGACGTTATCAGAAATGAAGAACTCTGAGAATGAACTTGAGGAAATATTACAAAAACGAATCGCCAACTTGATCAAAGAAAACGAAATGAAATGTAACGAACTGGACAACAAAATCCGCACAATCCACAGTATCTCAGACCAGGTTGTTCAGTTGACTCATTACAAAACCAAATATGAGGTGAGTGTGATATAAATCCTCCTACACCTTTTCCCCGTTTATGGATGATTACTTAATGAGGTTTCGAAGTTATGAGGATTTTGCTCCTTAATCTCATCAAGTTTGTTAACATCAAATAATACAGAAATGGTTTCAGGAATGGAACTCGTTCATAAATCAAGGAAGCGGTGCGTTATTTTCAACTGCTTAGATGGTTGTTACTAACACCTTGGCGTGTTTTTATCTCTAGCGAATGGTGCGGGAGTTTGGGATAAGCAGTAGAGAGAGACGACAGAAGCGAAGAAGTTCGTCAGTTGGGAGCCTGAAACTCCACCATTAGGGGGTAGGTAATACTTGGTATGTAGGAATAATTTTGAGGTCATAATTGGAGATGTCATACTCCAATCAAATAACAGTTTTCCGGTGTGATATTATCCTATTTCCCTATTATTGTGTTGGTTGTTTGAATCTGGGAAAAGAAGAAATTCCAACAGTAGTTAGCTACGAATACTGCCATACAATTTTTGTGCCCTTTTTCTCCATTCAAAGTCTGACTATTATGTGAATTTCGAATTTTGCAGCCTGTGTTTGCAAGGTTTTAATTTTATTCATCTAGTAAGAGTGTATTCAAAATAAGATGTATCTTAATTATGTTCATGAATAAAATAACATCAACAGCTTGCTTTCCAGGGTCTATTTGTCGTGTTTCTGAAAAAGGGCATCTTGATTCACGTTCAAAATGACCTCCATTTCAAATGATGTCATAGTAGGCCAGGTAGGGTTAAGAATGTATTCACGATAGAGCTTCATCTGTGTCTTAAGAAATGATGTCAATTTCTCAGAGGGTCCTTAGAGTTTTACTTGCATCCTATCTTTTGAACGCTTTTGTAGTTTTCGTGTGATAATAAAATGCTAAACCTAGTCCCAGTAGATTGTACTAGTTTGATTTCGCTTTTTATAGTGCAATTCCAATAGCCTTGCATTATTGTGCTCCCACAAAACGATTTAACTTTCACCGCATGGAATCCGCTGTAAACTGGAATGCAAAGAATGTGAACGATAACACTCGACCGTTTGTCGTATTCCATCTACCTAATCGTGTTTTCGTGTGGGGTAAAATGTGACTTCAGTCTAACGATCCCAAAAACTTTCGAAACAAAACAGTTATTCATTTGATCTAAGACGCGATATAGCGCGGTCGTCACTTCATACCCGCGATAGTTTACTAGTAGACAAAGAGTACGTGTTCTATAATCAAGTGTCGAGGAATTTCCTAATCCGTCAAATAACTTCGGCTTCTCGTTGTTCTATCCCATCGCGAGTTGGTAATGCCCTGCAGCACACAGATAGATTGAACAACAATATAGCAATTGACGCTGATCGACTAATACAGCATTATACAGAAATGCAGGAAGCGCAAAATAATGACCCTTGATAACACTGAGCAATATTTATATTGAGGATAATCTCACACCCTGCTTGCATTCTTCGTTGCCAAACCGAATCAAGATTCTCCAAACAACCCAGGAATAAATACAACGGGCTAGATATATGAGAAGAGATTTTTACTACTACTTTCGGCGGAAAGTGGGTCATAAATTTCTCCCAAGTATATTAGAGGCCACCGAAGTCGTTATGCTACAGATTTTCTAACGAATTTTGATAGTGAACCGTTCACATCAACAAGCGGTTATTCATATCGCTGACAATCAATAGCATTATAGCACGTGATAGAGTCTCCCAGATTTACGAAGTAAGACATTCTGTCCTCGCGGGAAAATGATTAGGGATTAGTGGGGTGGGGTCAGTATTTGTGAGGTCCCGCCTTGAATTAGGTTACCGTTCTGTTTTTATGTACCCGAATATTGGCAGTATCCGTTGTTCTGTTTGACTTGTAACCAGGGTGGAAATGGGGTGGGACAGCGTTCTACCCCCTTTCAGTATTCAACCTCCTTCCCAACTACAACCTCACAGACCTTAGCGTTCTCCGTTTTTTCTGAGCGGGGAAAGATTTTATGCGATACACATCCATCATTTTGGAACTGAGAATACTCAAATGACTTACATCCTGTTCAAGTGCAGGTACAAATTTAGCTTTAAGGAATCAAATTTGAACTATCTACATTTCCGAGAAACAAGTATGATATACTTAGCTTGTAAGCATGCATATATTGTTAGATATTTTTAATTCTCAAAAATGGAGTTACATTCTTGCTTGAGGTAAGAGTTCCGCAGTTACGAAAATATCGATTTCAAACAGACTTGGCGGTATATGATGAAGCAACGCTTTCAAAGCCGGAATCGGCAGAAGACTGTTCCTCTATTTTTAATGGCGTACTGGGTTTAATGGGAGTCCTCACCCATTCGTGGTTCGAGATCTCCGCCAAGCTAAATCTTTTCTCTACGACATGATTAAGAATTCCTGATGCAAGATTCATGAACGATTTGTCAAGTTTAGCTGCTAAGTTTGATGGGAAACGCAATGGCATTTGTTGGTCTTTCATTAGCACAGCACGACTTTGATCCCTGAACGGCATCATACAGCACGCCATTACGAATAATATCACTCCAAGGCTCCAGGTGTCAGCCTTTTCCCCCTGGTAGGCGACTCCTTTGATAACTTCAGGGGCGGCGTATGCAGCACTGCCGCAAAACGTTTTGCTTAGTTCAGATTTGTCTATTTCTCGTGCAAATCCGAAATCAGCTATTTTAATTTGATTGCAGTTGGATAGCAGGATGTTCTCACATTTCAAATCTCGGTGAACGATCCCCCTAGCATGCATGTATTCTATACCTGAACACAATGCTTCGAAAAAGTTTTTCGTTTCGTCATTTCTCAATGGACCTCGCGTCTGAACAAATCCCAGCAAATCTCCATGACCCGCGTGTTCCAAGCAAATGTAAGTTTTGTTTTTAATGTTGAAGGAATCATACATTTGTATGATATTCGGATGCTTAAGGGCTTTGAGTATTCTCAGCTCGCGCGGAAGAAATTTTTTCTTGAATTCGACGGGAGCCGTGCCACGATTTATTATTTTTATCGCAACTTTTAAACTGTCATCTCCCTTTTTCCAAATGGCTGATTTGACGTGTGAGTAGCTTCCCTCTCCCAAAAGTTCATCTGGAAAAATGCCGATTTTTTCCAAACCGTCGTCATCAGTGGCTTGTTCACACATTATATAGGCATACCCATGGTGTATATAGCCGTTCGCAGCAGAAAATTTACGACTAGCCTAAGTTCACATGATTGTCTTAACGAAGAAATGAGTTATTGCGTCGTAAAACTTTGTTCTCGCGTTCTGCTAATATTGTTATCTCATAATGACTTTTTACTGTTTGTGTGAAGTGAATACTCCATCATCGACCTTGGACATTGTCCACTCCCTCAGCAGCAGTCCGATTGGATTGCGTCACATGACCAGCTGGAGTTACGTTACGTAATTGACATTACGTGAAAATCGTGCGTTGTCTGGGAGTTGACGTTCTGGTCGAGTGATTTCCTTAATCACTTGTCTTTGCGGTATGGTGATGTTGCTCTCTTGATATTTTTTCTTTTTGTCATTTACTACTTCATATTAACAAATTCCGCGAACACGAACATTACCATTTTGCTATTTACTCGCTAGGAAAGTGGACGCTAAAGCGACTTGAAGGATCAAATGGATTGAGATAATTTCATGGAAATCAGAATGTCATATTAGGTTTCAGAATGGGCCGCTGCGGAACAAAGTACAGAGAGTATTAAACTAACATAACTGAATATTAACTTCAACGCGATCCAAGAGCAGTCACTCAAATTCAGGCATGTCTTAAGAGTGTAAATCGCAACTTTTATATCGTAATGAATGTTGACTCTCTTTAAATTTAATGATTGTAGCGCCTTGTGCTCGTTTCGTTTCTACGAGCTGCTTATTGTACAAATGTGCTTTGCCAAGTTAAACAAAACAGAACGTGTAATGACTTAGCGTTGATGAGGCATGTGGTGAAAGTGTGACGATAGATATTGGACTAAATGTTTGAGTAGTTAATTCACAAGAAAAATGGTTAGAAGTTAAGATATTATTTAGCAGGTATCATACTTCACCAGTCACTTAGTAGAGAATGTTATTGGGTATGATAATTAAATTGATATTGGAGGTAATAAAGAGTAGAGGACACGAAGTACAGAATAAGCAGCCTTCCACATAATAGTAATAATAATAATAAGATTATAGTGTTTTAGAATGTGGCTTGCTGTATAGAATTATAATTATATATGATAGCCCGACATTTTAGATTGATGACCTTTGGCTATTGTCAATGAAATTAACTGAATTATAAAGTTCAGTCAGCTTGCTGAAATGCTTTCATTTTACTTTTGGGATGTTCGTAATTCACAAATGTAATCTGGTTATTAATACGAGTTAAAAACAAAAATGAAATGTTTATATATATATATAGATATTGAGTTAGCAAAACAAACTTAACCTCGACTGACAGATCAGGGCTACTGGAGGACTCTCCACTTCTTAACTTGTACCGGATCATCTAAGTATTTTTATAATTAATTTAACTGATTCATACTGGACCGTTCGCTGTGCATAAGTAAGTTAGATTCAAAGTACATTTTTGTGAATATTATAGTTTAGTTTTTGATGGCAATCTCTGTGATGGAATATCTATGCTGAGATTTGGGACCAGTTTGCAAGGCTGATTGTAGTATTATTGTACACATCCAAATTTATTAGGTATTTTGTTTTGGAACTTATATGATTAATCCTTGACTGGTGTATTGCACCTAACAGCTGAAGCCCATTTTCCTTACCCCATCAACGTATAGGTTTAATGTATATTTCTGTCGATTAACTGTAACAAAAAAAAATGTGATTATAAAAATTGAAATATAGTACCTGCCATTTGTCTTTATTTTTTGTCCTTACTCATGCAACGATGTCGTTCTCAGTACACTGAATGGATTGAGCCAAAAACTATCAATCAAACTATTTATCATTGTTTTTTTTTAATTAAAATCAATTGAATATTTTTCCATCTATGCATTTCGACTTTGGGTCTGTCTATATAATTTTTATGGAATCAAAAAAACTCGAGTTACGAAATCTTCCTCTTAATTTTCGACACTGTGTTCTCGAGGGACTAGATCTCTGTAGATTTAATTTTTTGTGATTTGGCACTTGCACTAGTGCTAATGTGTTGAATCTCATTAATATTCATTGAAATCGAAGAATTATCAACTCAATGATTTTACGCTCATTCCCTTGTGCGAGATTACAGAAATAATTTCATTGAGCCAAAGTGAGCTGCCTTCACTTTTCATGTCATTCTGTAAAAGACTTTATCTTAATCCGTTGGGCATTTAGTTTATATATCAGCTTTAGTTTATAACATTTGGGTACAAATTAATTGTTAGTGAATGATGGCATCGTGTTCCATAATTTCCTCAATACTTTTCTCTTTTATATTATAGCATGCAATTCGAAATTTTTCATGCTGTTGCAATTTCTGTTGTTTTTTGACAGTAGGAAGTCAATACATTGTCTACCAGGCATTGCAGTAATTTCATTTCAGACTGTGGTTCCGCTCTCTCATTAGCATTTGAATTAAAGTGGCCTTTTGCAAATGCCGGGTTATTTGATTTCAACAGCAATAGTCTGTGTGATGTGACTGATTTTTTCTCTTTATTCACAGAGACACAAAGTTATGTATATTTATGTTTTTTGTTTAACGGTGCAAAAGATATTTTCTTCTTCAAGATAAAGAATAGGTAAGAAATGATTTTGTAGTACTATGCCAAATAATGTTGTTCGCTTCTGGGCTTATCTTGCCTTGTGACTTGAATCCACTCTTGTTTTGTCTTTATTTTATTAAACTGATATCTTAACAAGTAGTCACAACTGTATAGCTGTGGCCTCATTATCCAAACTTCAACAGGGTGCTATAAGTAGCATGATTTATTTTGGCAGCAATGAAAATACCTTGTATGACAAGCACTTTTAAAATTGATGTCATAATTATATTATTATTGTGGGTCCTAAGTCTTGAGTCGAATTTTTTATGTGTACCGACTCCACAGTCCTTTGCGTCAGTCTTGAGAATAACACTTTCATTGTTTTGTCAGCCGACATCCTGAAACTGAAAAGTTGCTCTAAGTCGCAGAAGACAAAGATGTCGAACCAAGGCTTGTCAGTTGGCCACATAAATTACGGCACCACAGAGATGAATGGTAGGTTCATGTGCAGGATAATGTTTGGCCAGATCATCATTTATTATGTTGTTTATCGCTTAATTAAAGTCAATTGTCGAATGGGTTCCATTCTCGGTTTCTACAGCTGCGAGTGTGAAAGCCTGTTCTTACTGATAAAATAAAATGCCCACTATAAGCTTGATAGATTGCAACATGTTAGTCAAGCTTAAGGAGAACAGGCTTTGTACCATCATTGTCTAAGAGCAATATGCAATATCTCTCCCATTGATAAGAACAGCAATTAAAATTGAATTGGATAGTTTGTGCATGAATTGTTTGTGATGTTGACAATGGAGTCCTGAATCAATCAAAAAATAATCAACGGATGTATTTGCACATAGTTTATGTATATAATTTATTATTTACAACAGTAATGTCAATAATATTATCTCTTTGTTCCTGGACTATATTGGATTATCCAAATGCAGCATATCAATATGTATCTAGTATTGCAATTAGTTCTTAATTATAGGTGATTTCTCATGGGTTTTCAATCCGTTTTCATGCACAGCCAGATTTACCAGTCAGATTCAGAATAATACAGCTATATTCATTGGCTTGAGAAATTACCCGAAGTTCCTAAAACTGTTTAACTGTAACCTGTGTATTGGGATTGCTCGCAATTATAATAAAAATGCTTCAAGAATCACAGGAATAACAATAACAGGAATAGCTGTATTTCATATATACTGTAAACATATTATGAAGTAGTTATTTAATAATTATTAAATTGACTAATGTACCCACCCATATATTGAAGATAATAGTTTATGACAACATTGAACAACTCATACCTGCATCCCGAATTGAAATGGAACAGTTTCCTGTACTGTACTGTTCCATAAGCCAACAGTCTTTTTCAGTTATATTGAAAAATACTTGATATTTGTTGTATCTTGATTATTCTTTCTCACCTTATGTAAATTTAGAAAAATAACGCTAACTATTGCTCATTAAATGTCATTTGAGGCCAATTCAGGTTTCCTTCAGGATGTATTTTAGCTCAAACTTTCTTCATTCTTGTCACTCGACACTTTGAAAATCCGAATATTTGCCAATATTTCGTTTCTTGACGCGATATTCAGTGTGAATGTAGCGAATATAGTCTGGGCTGGTGGGCTGCTCTTAAATTTGAAGATTTTATAAATTTATACATTTCTCATGATATAATCGTATTTGAATTTACCTGCATATATTTGTAATTGT
The DNA here is from genome assembly GCA_013436055.1 of Halocynthia roretzi. Classification (NCBI taxonomy): domain Eukaryota; kingdom Metazoa; phylum Chordata; class Ascidiacea; order Stolidobranchia; family Pyuridae; genus Halocynthia; species Halocynthia roretzi. The sequence continues at coordinate 217,151 of QRAM01000022.1, read as the reverse complement.
AATTCTGTTTTTACATATTTTATCCATAACGGTTGAATGTTTATTCAATTATCGTATTTGTATTACATCCAGTCGTGGCCACACCATCTGTCGTCTCGACAAACTCCGGCATGGACCCAGCCAACCATGTGCAGTTTCAGTTTCAAGTTGGTTTGCATCGTGAGCAGATCACTGCCTACAAGAACGATCTCACAATGACTAATTTGAAAGAACTTGCATGCTCCATTCTGGAAAGAAATGTAAGTATTTTAAAATTTTCATACTTCTTTTGTAGGCTGAAATGAATATTTTTTAGTAATTCTTTGAACAGTAAATCTTGTTACATATTAAAGTCCGGTAGGTCCTTGAGAAGTGGTTCCGTTATATTGAATAGCCTTCCCATCACATGTTGAAAAAGTTTTCAAATAAAATTATATTCGAAAAAAATTTGTTCATTTGTTTGATCAGATATCCAGAAAATTCAGTTATCTGACAACTCGTTGGTTCTGGATAGGAGGGAATTTTCTGTATATAGAACTATATACTACTACTAGTTTTTTATTTCATAGTTTCGCCTGTTACACAAAATATCTTTTAATTTCCATTATTTTCCTAGTTTCCTCAAGCCCAGGTATGTACACACCTATCGAGCAAGCTAAATCTGTTTCGACATGACCCTAGTGCCTCCAACATGCTTGGTCTGTTGCAGAATGCAGAAGATGTGAAAGATGGAACGCTGATTGAAATAGTTCTGTCTGGTAAGTTCAAAGTATGACATAGGGTCAAATCGAGACACTAAATAGCTTTGTCATCTGATGAATTAGTGATCCCTTGCATCACTATGATAGTACATATAAGTTGCCGACTCATCTCATCTGATTATAAAGCTTTTCCATTATGCTTAATGAACACAAGGGAATGATTTTCTTCTAACATATGTTTGTTCAATGTATCGTGATAAATTAGCCTGCAACAAATGAGGCTTTTAATCAGACTACTTTCATTCTGTCACCATTTGCATGGTTTTTCTATCTCTGCAGTCCAAGGAGGTATCATCTGGTATGGTGATTGATTACCAACAATAATTCACTATCTGCGGGCTCATGTCTGTTTCACCCAGACTATACATCAATACTTTGACCTTATCATGTAATTAAATAACTTTATTTTTCGAAATTTAGTGGATGCTCTGCATTCAACGGTCCGTTAAAGATAAGACAATAATATATAATCATTTGATGATATATGATATGTGATAATTTTAGCATTTATATATGCATTCCAAATCAATGACATCAAGTTAAGTCAACAAAGATTGAATGTATAGTATACATAATTGAATAGAGTATTATAATACAGTCCACACTCGTTAAAACAGACGAGCTAAAACGGAAGTGTGTCCATTTTAGCTGACTGATGGTAGGGAATAATAGTGTATACATGTACAATATTTGAAATATCTATACACTGCACAACATGATTTATCGTAGCAAAATGACAGAAAATACTGTAAACAACATATAACCATATAAAATATAATAATATAACTAAAATAACTATATAAAATACATAGTTTATGGAATCGTTTAATGCTGCAATATGTAAAAATAAAAAGAGTTGATACCGAAAATTGCAGCACGCGAACAGTTATTTTATTGACTTAGATTAAGTCCGGTTCATACCACACGACAGACGTTTGGTTTAATGGGATACGTTTTAACGACAGTCACTGTATTCATAGTCTTTCTTAAACTGCAATTACGTAATGAAAAAGTAGAATCTACTAAGATTTCACTCTTCATATTAACCACATTGTATGGTAATGTAGATAAATGGTGTCGGCTCATGATTATAATTGACCCTTATGTGCAAGTGTATTGTTCATGGTGAGCTGAATTTTAGACACCCGCTTCATTTATAGGTATTGCTTAGTATTGTGGTTATACACTTTGAACTGATGCACTCTTATACAGACATACTGTTGGTGGCGTGAGTTATTTCTTTAAGGATAAAAATATTTAGTGTCAGACATGCGCTCGTACAGTTACAATTCCTCCTATTGTCTCTCAGGTATTTGCATCTTCGCTACACAAAGAATAGGATTGTATTGTTTTGTATATTTTATGCTTATGTTGTTAGTTTGGTATTCTTTGGAACACAATGAATTTTATTTTAGCTGTTTCATATTTCTTCTTCCTCGAAATCTACAAACCTTTTACTGTGATCAATTTTTGCCGGTGCAAAAATATTTTGAAATTGTCCAAGTGGATGTGGACACATAGTTGTTGAGATCAAATTTCTGTTTAAATCGGTGATCTAAGATTTATTTACATCGATGGACAATATGACAATAGTCTGTTGTTCAAACGCTAGCTATGACTAGAGTGTTAACTTTGGTCTATTCCAGTCATTTACCTGTGAATGGTACTCAAGTAATAGACAACACAAATTCCTTTATATGGGTTGATTTATAATTCAATTCAGTTACAATTTGCCATACTAAATTATAGATTACCCCAACAGCAATGAAATTAACTATCTCATTTATATTGTGTTCTTGGAACTGCAAACAGATCATAAAGTGAAGCACGCAGTGTCTGTACTACAGTTTAGGGTCTGTTGTCTAGTGCTGTTGTCTGTTTGTACCTTACATTACGATGACAGGCTATTGATTGATATTTAATTATTTAATACTACTTGATATTTTGTTGCGATGCGTGTACGCTGTACTGGGCGTAATACTAAACCGCAGGACGCGAGCCAATTATTGTGGTTTGTATGTGTCTGATTACAGGCTGTAAATTGAAGGGATTTGATTATAAATTGACTATGATCGGGATTATTATCCACAACAATAGCTTAATTAATATTCCTAGTATTCTGTTCTACACTATATGTTCCAAAAAACCGGCTTTCACTCTCACGACTGTATCCTTCGTATGATTATCAATACAGTCACGTTTATAATCCTTTCAATGTGTTTGGAGTCATAGTGCTGCTGACGTGTTGTTTTCAGTCACTACTGCAAACCCTCACTGTTAGTAAAATTGAAAAAAAAGGCTAAACACTCACGTAAGCCTTCGATTACGACTAAACCAGATATTTATTTTATCTTGTATCCATGCAGAGGATGTCGGCGATGATAATCTCCAGATTAGGCCGCATGCACTCTTCGTTCATTCTTACAAGTCTCCAACGTTTTGCGATCATTGTGGCGAAATGCTCTGGGGGATTGTCAGGCAAGGGCTGAAATGCGATGGTAATTATGCTTATAATAATCCAATTTATGCATATATAATGCATTCATAAATCTGAATATTTCTTTAAAAATATACACAATAAGGTATTGACCCACTCCTTTTTGCAAGGTTGTGGTCAGAATTATCACAAGAGGTGCGCTTACAAGATCCCCAACAATTGCACGCTAGATCGTAAGCGGCAGAGGAAAACTTCTGTCACATACTCTGTTAATTTTAACGGCATGCCAGCGACCGATGATACTTCTAGCGTAAGTGCCGTGTGTAAAATCTGTTCAGTTTTGGAATCATGAATCCTTTAATTTTAAACTTTGAACGAATCGCAATAGATCGGCAGTGGCGGTAGCACGGCCTCTTTACTGTCCAATACCCCCAGCACCGCTAAGAATCGCACCTATCCCTGTCGACCATTGTGGATGGAAAAATCAACCAAAATCAAAGTGCCACACAGTTTCCAAGTTCACTCATACACGAGGCCAACCGTTTGCCAGCAGTGCAAAAAACTTCTGAGAGGACTCGTCAAACAAGGCCTTAAGTGCAAAGGTAAGAAGGTGGTTATTGAATGTCTCATCTATTGTGCCTGCAAATAATCTTCTGTCTCTACAAAAGGTTAGATTTTGTTAGATTTTTATGAGAAAATTTGGAAATATTAGCTCGGAAGGTAATGTTAGTATAATGACACAAGAGTTATGAATTTAGCAATTAAATAATATGCAGTAAAAAATGATGTGTACTTGGTTGGTAGCAAAAAACTGACAACCCGGTCTGCCTCTGGAAGAATTGTGGTAAAACGGAAATGTATTGTAATTATCAATAACTGCTAGTCTGCCTTATTTATTTTATGTCAGGATCTTTCTCAGCCTGTAATAAAACAAAGACAAACCATAAATATACAATGTCTCCATAATGACGTGATTTTTGTTGGGATAATGAAATGTGTTGCTAGGTTATACACATATTTTAGCCAGACCATCTGTTAGGAATGTAGTTAAAACGGTATGAATTTTTTGTTCGACTTCCGCTAAGAAATAATCGTTTAGTTTTATCGACATCTGGGTTCAATTCGGAAGAAACACTAAATCATTATTTGGAACATTTTTATCTGCTTATATCATTGTTTTTTGCAATTAAGCGTAAAGATATTATCACAAAAAATCGTTGTGCCTTCAAAATCTTCCCCTCCTTCTTCGTATACTTTTTGTACTATACTTAAACTATACTCACTCTTGTTTGAGTCTTAATAGTCTTTTCTTTTGGGATATGGTTATGCCTTCCATTAAATGTTCTTGTCTCAAATAGCGTGAAGTGGAGACATTAGACGATTAGAGAGCAAATAGTCCAATTAATTATTGATGCGGCTTGATAGATGGGGATGTTCACTAATGGTGCTGCTGCAATTACTCCTTGATCTCGTTGGAAGGATTTCACAAAATCGATTTCAATATCGCCTTATTTCAGCATGATTTTTCTAGTAACCATTAAAATCTGATTAACATTACATAAATAATTAACATTGAAATTCTCTTCTCACTCTTTTTAGATTGCAAGTTCAACTGTCACAAGAAATGCATGCGACATGTCCCTGAAAACTGCCCCGGCGAAGAGGACTTCCAAAGACGTAAGTTTGTGTTCATGTTAGATGTTGAATTAGAATGCAGCATGTGTTTGATTGGCTTCGGAATCTTCCATGAAGTTTTAATTCTTCTGTATATATATATATATAATATACAGGTTGTAATAGTAGTCCTGCTGGAGTAAATGTCACAAGGATTTTGTCATGGAAAATAACAGTTATACCAAAACAGTACTAGTCCAGATACAAGAAAAACAACTTTTAAAAATCAACATATTCACAGTGTGTACAATAAATTTCCTACAATGATATCCTTGCAACATTTATTTCATGTCACATTCTGCAACTATTCTAATCCTGGGTTTGGGAATGGGTACCTGTCTGGTATCTGATACACATTCCCATTAAATTTCAAATGCTTTGATAAACGAGCAAGACCTGAATCCTTGATATATTCATATATAGTAATATAAAATATATGAAATACAATATCAATATTAAGTACAATATGAAATCACATCTATCTGGTAATGATTTAATCATCTTTGATCTCTCTTTATTAAATTCAAACAACTATGGTTGTTGATGGGTCACTATCAGCACTAACTTTCTCTAATCCTAATATTAGCTATATTATATTTGCTTCAATCAAATATCTCTTGTAGAACAATGAAAAGTATGACTTGTTCTATAATACGAATGCATGACTCTTGCACTTGATAATTTCACACTAAAAACTGCATGCTTGCACGTCTTGAATTTGAACTGATTCTCTTAGGCTCTGAAATAGATCCGGATTTGGATTTGGACAGTGACGATAGCAACCCCGACCAAATAGACATGGACGTCAACGACAGCATAGGGACCATTGAGGAGGAACCAGACACGATACAGGCACAGGGGCCTGTATCCCCTGCCAGAGGGGTGAGAGTCAAAGTGTGTTAGGGAAGTTAGTCCCATATATTTTGGAGTTTATATTTATGAATTTTTTTTTCTTTTAGAATGGCCAAGAATTGTCTGATGGGGCATTTCAATCAGAAGATGCGGAAATGTTGGTTGATGAGTAAGTTGTTGTATTTAGTATGTTGTATTTACTAACTGTACACTATATGCTTTGTTATACCGTTAGTTACCTTTTTATTCCATAGTTTGGTTAGTTAGTTGTACTCCAACTACTATGTCCATATAGAAGTGTATTAAACTCTAGATAGGGGAGCATTTTCCCACATTGTTTTTATGTACTATATAACCTATTATTAATTAGTTTGTATTGAAAAGTGTACAAGTTGTCAATTTGAATACGAGTAAATACAGTGTTGACTGGATGTTGTAATATCACAGCCCATCATCGAGCAACAACATACCTTTGATGCGAGTTGTCCAGTCGGTCAAGCACACAAAGAAACCATCTAGTACAGTGCTCAAGGAAGGCTGGCTGGTCCATTTTTCGAACAGAGACCCAATGGTGAGAGATATTTTTGAAGATTTAACATTGATGTTAATGTTATAATGAGTTGTTTATTATGTTTCCTTCAGAAAAATTACCTGTTCTATTTAGATACATATCAATTCTTGATGCTATTATTATTTTTTTGCAGAGAAAAAGATACTTTTGGAGAGTGGACTCGAAATCCATAACTTTATATCAACAGGAGACTGGTTCAAAATATTATAAGGTTTTTGATATGAATATTTATTTCATTGGACTCATGCAAGCAAGTAGTTTGTAGCAGTTTATGTGCATGATTTATCAGTTTTACAATATTACTGGTTGAGCTACAGTCTACAGTATTGGCACATGATTCCCTTCTGAAATGTGGATTGCTGCCCTACTACCACTACTTGCATATTTTATGATTAGATATGCACTGATTCCTGACCAAGGATTGAAATTAATACTGACCCGAGGATATTAATAATAACGGAAAATATTTTTTTTTTTTCTTGCAGGAGGTTCCATTGTCAGAAATCCTCAGCATCGATGGGGCAAGCAACCTGGAGCCTGGTTTTCCACCATACCAATTTAAAGTAATCACATCTAGCCTTCATCTGTTTGTCAGGGATGACACAAGCACTGAATTGTAGGCATTGCGAATATTTTGACCATATGTAGCGTTTCTTGAAATTAACTGACTTTACGACGATCGAATGTTTTTTTCTTTTTAGGTATGTAAATAATATTCAGGAATGGATCGATGTATTGAGACAAGCTCTCATGCCTGTTGTTTCGAACAGACAAGCAGAGAATAGCAGTATCCCTCAAGGCTCGGGAATCAAAAGAAGTAAGGAGTTCTCTTTTAATCTCTTACTTCAACTTGGCTTGTGATATAATATCAGCAAAAGAATGTTTTTATCAAATATCAGTTGTTGTATATTTCTTTTTTTTTGACAGAGGTTTCTGTGATGGTTTCCCTCTCAAAAGAGCAGCCTGAAGATGAAAAAGTTACTGACATTAGCCAGGTATTTATGAGCGTAAAGATATAAACCCACTTATGTTATTAACCTCCTATTATTCAATTTTTTCTTTGTCGATAAAGGTATATCAAATATTCCCTGACGAAGTCCTCGGCTCGGGGCAGTTTGGGATCGTGTACGGTGGCAAGCATAGAAAACAAGCATTCGACGTCGCCGTCAAAGTTGTTGATAAGCTTAGGTTTCCTCACAAGGAGGAGAATCAGCTTCGCCATGAAGTTCAAATTTTGGAGGTCATTATACTGTTAACTATACTATTATTACTGCTTTATAATTATACGTACCTGAAGCAAGAAAAATCTTAGAATGGTAGCAAACAAATGTGATTTGCGACTGTCAGTCCCTGTAACTTGAACCTATTTTTCATACTACAGAATCTATGTAACGTCTGTAACTTAAAATAGAGAAATGGCTTAGCCAAAATTCCGTATGTTTCCACATGCTAAGTAGTAAATGCCAGAGATTTAGCTAACCCTTATACATCTCATAATTTCTTCACTCATTCTCAAATACATTTTATTTAGTATTTGGATCAACCTGGTATCGTGAAGCTCTACAATATGTTCGAAACTCCAGAGCAAGTTTTCGTAGTGATGGAAAAATTGCGTGGCGACATGCTCGAAATGATTTTATCCAGCGAGAAAGGTCGACTTCCAGAACGAATAACAAAATTTCTAATATCCCAGGTATTGCATGGCATGATTTCAAAAATACTATGATGAATATGATCTGAAAAATTCTTGTGAATAACAAAAACCATTTTCTATTCGCAGATCCTAATTGCATTGCGTTATCTTCATATGAAAAACATCGTCCATTGCGATCTGAAGCCAGAGAACGTTTTGCTCTCCAGCGACGATCCATTTCCACAAGTAAGCCATTGTTATTTCAAGACCAAACACAAACAAGATGACACGCATTTTGTCATCAAAAGCTTTTTGGGGCTGTAGATATTCTTTTATGATCCAGTTCAATTCATGCATAAAGATATATATAATCAAGATAGTGAGATGAATACCATGCAATACCATGGATAAGATAGGAATACTTTCAAGAATTTTATTTTGTTTCAAAGGTCAAACTATGCGATTTCGGCTTCGCACGAATCATTGGAGAAAAATCATTCCGTCGTTCTGTTGTAGGAACGCCAGCTTATCTAGCACCTGAAGTATTGAGAAAACAAGTAAGAATATCATCTACCTCTTTGTGTAATATTTCCACAGCATATTCTGTCATTTCTGTCATTTTGATAATGTACAGAGCTACAATCGTTCCCTTGACATGTGGTCAGTCGGCGTGATCGTCTACGTTAGTTTGTCAGGAACATTCCCATTCAATGAGGACGAAGACATCAACCAACAGATACAGAATGCTGCTTTCATGTATCCGCCAACTCCTTGGAGAGATATTTCCAAAGACGGTATATAATATTATATAGCAGAAAATTTCTTGTTGTGATTGAAGCAGTATGTATACATATAATCCAAATTCAAATTGAAATTCTTTTATCTTCGCCACTCTAGCGATCGAGCTTATCATGGAGCTGCTTCAAGTGAAAAAACGGAAAAGATTGAGCGTTGACAAAGCTCTTAATCATATCTGGTTACAGGTACATTCAGAGCAACACTTCGTAAGTTCACAATAAATAACGATCTGCGTTTATTCAGGACTACCAGACGTGGCAGGATCTGAGAGAGCTTGAAACCAGCATGGGGAGAAGATACCTGACACACGAAAGTGATGACGAACGTTGGGAGAATTACAGGCGAGAACATATAGAAGGAACGGTGTTGTGAGATGGGTCCTGCTCATTACAGTATGATGTTTGACACAGAGAGGACTGCTGTTACACTGCGTGACAGCTTTTTTATTTCTTGATTATCGACTCAAGTCCTTGCTTTTAAGCTTTTTTTATTTCAGATAAGTGTCCGCAACACAAAATAATACTAGGTAATGCTTCGTAGTTTTAAATGAAGACTTAGCATTGAAAAATCTATTTTGCTTAAACATAATGACATACATTTCAATCACTCTTTTTTATATTGTTGTCAGTAAGAGATAATCATATTTCATAAAGCTGCTTTGTTTAGTACCTGTTGCTACTCGTATTTTCATTTTATTCAAACAAATAGATATGATACAGCATGCCGAATGCATCGGTAACTGCGAGAATACCAGGAGACGATGCAGTCTAATTTCAACATTGGATTGGCAGTCTTGAAATATAGTTAGTTCTAGAGACCTATATCTATTGAACATGATGGGTGAATTTTAGCTTGTTCAATGATCATTGCTTGTTCTCAGCCTGGAGATACTCCATTAACCTCATGCCACAGCACTTGAACTTATTGTCCAAAAGATACTTCGTTATGACTCGCTATCGGAGCCAACAGTTCCTATTCCCGATCATGAAATCAGCGCTTTATTTCTTGAGAAACTAATGATCTGGAGTTAGGGTCCCTATACAAACTCTTACTTGACCTCATCAAAGCTGGATACTCACTACTGTCCATAGGGTGTAGTGTGTCCCTGCTAGTCTCTTCTCTTAATAAATTAAAATACATTTCTACAGCGATGTAAGAGATTGGGTCAAATATGTGCATCCACATTGGTACCTTGTGAAATTTTTTATTCTTTCTTGCAACTAGTTTCTTCTAGCTTCCAAAAGAAATCGATAAAAATATGATCAAGTATTTGTAAGGTGAATGATAAATTATCACAATATCTAAAAATTCAAAGTGTGAAAAGACACATAGATCATGTTTCTTGAAACTGTGTAGTACTGTAGTACATAAAGTCCAGAATATACTCGTTAATTTGAAGTTGACTGCATCGTACTCTTGGTAGCCAAACAACACTTCCGAATCTGTGTGGCATCCTTGCAATAGTACATTTTTCACTCTTATCTTTTTAGAAAAAAGGGCCCTGACTTACTTGCAAAACTTCCTCTTACCACGTAATACACAAGCATGTACAATGCTTATTTCCTTTTTCTCTTTTTTTGGTGTTTTTTTTTCTATTGTATAAGATACAGCAATCCGATGTGCAGTCCAGTCCCCCTTATTGCTTTTATCTTAGTTGCTCTACATTGCTGTATACAGTATCACCAGTTTTATTCGTTTCTCTATATATATATATTATATCTACTTCATGTACAGACGATTGATTAATCATTGTATAAAAATCGTGCCTTATATATTTCTTTCATTGTGATCTTAATCGAGAATTTTATCATGCTGTTATCTTGTAATTTTGATTTTACGATAATTTATCACAAGCGCTTTTTAGCCTTGCAACACTTGAACATTTTCCGATTATCTGGAAGATTACTGCTAATGGAAATTTGTGGTTATGTCTTCACAAACTAACCCACAACGATTTCTGATGTGTTTTTGCTCAACAAAAACCTATGTTTGGTAACTGGCGATACTCAACAACAAGACGACGATAAAGTATAAATTGTGACGATAGTTTTACTGGTTTTGGAATGTGCCTATGTAGCTTTCGGTGCTACAATAATAACAGACCTGTTGGACACTGCCTCCTGATAGATCCAAGGAATTTATACCAATGAAAACTGTCTGAAACTTGTTGTATGGGTGAAATCGTAGTAACTAATAATGCATTGTACATTACACTGCTTCCATTATCAATGCCATTAATCTTTGCTATATAACTTATTTCCATTGTAATCTTAATAATATACAACAATTGGGTGACGATGTACCATTCCTAGTGTATTGCAAGAAACTTGGAAAGAGTTAGCGTAACAAAAGATAATGGATATACAGGGCATTAGGTATGTGTGAAGTATTTAAATGAATAAATCAACATAAGAGGATTCTTCTACGAAGCAGATCAACAAGATGTCAAAATCATAAGCACCTTTAGTCCTAAGAAACTTAATTATATGAAATATTTTCCAGACATAATAAAATACTACATTTCTTGTCTTATTATTTGTGGTGAACCAAGTTACGACATTATTATTGCGTTTATTATTTGTTTCCAGGGTGATATTTCAGGTTATATGTCGTAAAATGCCTTGTCTTATCAGCTGCTCGCACTGGGACCTCGGTAAGAAGTGCTGACTGTTTTTCTGCAAGAGGATGATGGTGCCGTCGTCAAGCTCAAATTGTCCATGGTCTTCAACACATCTAACTTCGATGTAAAGAGATTTCGGTGGTGTCATATCCTGGATCCAAGATCATTTGGTGAGTTAATATTTATTTTAAAATTATAATGATAGCAGCAGTACAGGGAAATTCAGTGTATACCTGGGTTAAATCCAGACCTCCAGCTCCCCCAATTGATCTCATATAATTAGCCAGTGATCTGTTATACCTGTTGAACCATTGTACCTGTTTGAAAGAATGTATCAAATAGTCTGTATATATTTTAACTACAAAAATGATTGTCTGGGAAAAAAAACTAACTACCTAATATGACCCATCTCAAAGGCATAGCGTACGTTATTACTTCTAACATAAGCGTTTCCCTTATAAGAACTGCTTGTTGGCTGCTATACTAGGAGTCATCCAGGAAAGGCAAATTTCATAGCTCTTAAGTCATATGGTATCGGAATGTATTGAGATCGGACAGCGATACACTCGCAAATATAGTATAGATCAGGGGTTTATTGATGAGCTTTAGGGGGTACGTGAAGGTCAGATTAATGTGGTCATGGTCATGTGCTCATATACATTTTTCTTGGTAGGGGTCCATAGTTCTCACCTGATTCTTTCTTGGGGTCCATGACTCAAAAAAGGTTAGGAAACCACTGGTATAGATTAATTTGAATAGATATATAATTACTTCTTTCTCTGATAAATTCATTTTAATTTCTGGTGGTAGAACGCTTCCAAATTCCCATCTCATTTCTCGAATCTTATGAAGTCGATTAAATCTGAATGAACGGTGATGCGATATACTTTAGTTGAATATTCAGGCTAATATAAGTATTGTAGTGACAGCTAATCGAACGGAGCATTGGTCTAATCTAAATGGTGACGACGTGCATGATAAAATAGCCATTGTATAACCAAGTGAGAAAAATACTACCTATAAATATTAGTTTACAGTCGTAAATAAAATGCAACTTCATCTAACACGGTAACAAATTCCAGCCATTTATTATACCGGCGAAAAGTGATCACGCAATTCGTCTATCACGCAACTCGCTAGAATACTTAACATATTCTGAAATTTAAAATCGTCATTTCTCCACTATCTTTCACTTTAGAGAAGTAAATGGTATTGCAGGAAAGTCCCTACATCATTTATGGCAAAAAAAATCGAACAAAAAAAATATTATTGGACAAAAATCCAGCCCAAAATATTTCTTTTCTCGGCCACAGGGGCCAACCTCAAATCAGAGTTAACCCCATTGTATTGGGATGTTTTGTTACTAATATGAATGTGCGGATATTTATATCCTTGAAGTATAGTAGATTGAAGGATAAAAAATATAACTCCTACAAATAGGCAAGAAGGCATCTCTTATTTCGTTCCAGACTCTCGTGTCGAATCTTTATGGAAGTTAGTTTGTCCTGGTTTGACTCGGAGCTCACCAATTCTGCTCTAATAGACAAAAATGATTCAATCAATATTCTGTTACTATGACGACATCCTAGAAGTAAGAACATACACGTCTTTCTGGTTTGCATCATATAAAACTTGCATTTCTTCCAAAACTTGACGTATACCATCCTCCTGAGGTATAAAATAAGTCACTTTTCGACGTGAATGATTTAAAGAGACGATTTGCCAAACAACAAAGTACTATGCAGTGAATTGTGATACGTAATGTACCGATATCATGACATGATATGTACCTTTTGTATACTTACATTATAAGGTGTTAATACGCCTTCCTTATTCCGTTGAAGGTCTCGTATAAGTTCCAAAGCCTTTTCACCGAACATTTTACTTTATTTTGATATCAATTTATCGAATGAAAAAAAGAGTATCGAGTTTTTCCACAAAACACATAGCTGCATACTATACTATTAAGAATTTCTTCCCGCCATTGGCCACTGTTTACTTCCAAGGTGGAAGATCAAGGGTCATAGTTCGCTCATTATCGAAATGCAGTCTCATTATTCTGGTTAATACATAATGTAAAGCCCCTGGTCCCCTGCTAACCACTTTATCGTAGATTGGAGATTGGAGCTACGAAAGTTAAAGTACATAGTGTTAGGTATGAGTAAAGATTATTTTAAAGGTTTCAAAGCACAAACATACTCACTTACATACGCTTATGGAGCACTGTTTACTTAACTATAATACATATATAGCAGATAAACCGGGATTTAGAATCTTTACGCAGTGCAATATTAAAACAATTGACTAGTTTTCTAATACCTAAGCAGCAGGGACCCGAACCGAATGGTAAACCTAAACCGGAGCAAACCACAGTAGTATCGCAAACTGCAAACCTGAAAAGAATCTCATTATAGAAAGCATCCTAAACTCCGAACCAGGACAAATTTGAGAAATAAACAGTTTTGATTATAGTTCCGAATTACAATGCCTGATTAGGTTGCTTTTGACTATTGGGAAATGTTCGGCTGCTACGGTCATTGTTCACCAATCCGAAATCACAATATACATTTTAGTTATCAGTGACGTCATGTAATGCCAACCGCTTTTTAACAGGTTGACGTACTATTTTTTTAAAACTGAAAACCGGAACCGAACCGAACTACATCCAGTATCGGCTGAATCGGTTGAATTGATTCGAATCCCTGGCGTACAGTAATTCAGGAATGATACCAATTATCCGGGTCAAATAGCATTACCTTGAGGTGAAAAGATGCTGTATTGTTTCTATTGATTTGGCTCTCAAATGTCACCAATATCTCATACGCCGAAGGCAGTATGTATACGCGTGTGTGTGTTCTGTGAAAATGTGATAGTCTCCACTTACACAACGTTTACGTTATGAGTAATCCTTTGCGGTTTAAAAAATCCTAACGCTGCTTTTATTATGTCGTAGTATAAACAATGCAATACACTCGTTTTCCGAAAAACGCAAGCGTAGCATAGCAGTTATGCGTCTCGCTGTTATTGGTACACACTACAGACAGTATTGTTTCAAGCTATTGACCAATTGCCAAAAAATGCCACACTTTCGTGTCTGCTTAAGTTGTAATAAGGGTTGACGATAAATCACTCATCCCATTAGCTATGAAATATGTGACGTGATTTTTAAGATGGGTGCTATCGCATTTCCTGCTCTTTGTCACTGTTTGATGACCGCTGCCAATTTTTATGTCCTTATTTATTTACTGGCGTTGAAAACTCGAAGATATGCCTTGACATAGCTTGGGGCGAATGCTTGCTGTTAAGCGTGTGAGTATTCACCATCTCATATCTCATGAAAAATCTTTTCCTTAAAATAAATCCAGAAGAAAATGATGAAAAAAGAAAGAGTCATATTTCAATACGATGATGGGCGTTCCTACAGAATGATTCGCCTTTTTCAACTTTCTGTTTTTTTTGTCGTTGTTGCGATTAGCCAGTGCTTATTAAACGCAGGCTCATGTCGTTACATCGTAAATTGTAGGTGTTGTATCTTTATTAGAAGTTGAATATGCATAAAATTCCAATTAATTAGGAAAAAATAGTTAGCATGAAGTTTTGTAGAAGGAAGATTGCTTACAGATACAATATCGTATGCAGCGTTGAATCTCATGTATCTCAATCGATTAAACCATAGTTTCTGTAGATTAGGTCATATTTTACTTTATTAGCTGTTTTGAAATAAAAACGATTAAGGAATATAGGCTACGGTCTAAGAATACCTTTTTGTAGTCCTCGGATGAGGGAAATAGATGTGGTAGGCGTGGTCCGAGGTCGCGTTGTTTTAAAATAATGCATTATTCTTTCCCACTTTATCCATCAAAGATAAAGCTCATCCAAGCGCTTGGCAGTGGGTTTGGTCCAATAGGTAATTTAGCTGAGTATGAAATGTTCTGCGGACACATTTGGAACTTTTTAAATGCCTATGGTCGACTGCTGTCAGCTATTTAAGGAAATAATGTCAATGTTCTGTCATAAATGACGATCAAGTAGGAATCAATACCAGGACAGACCTTTCTAGCTGACAAGAAATAATATATTTAAAATTATTGGTAAATGTCAGGGAATAATATCAAAGAATCTGCATTTTTTTGTAAAACGAGTGCGATATTTACCAGAGAAGAACGAAGTGCTGATATGATAAAATCCAACCCAGTCTAGCTGCTATATATGAGCTTACGGTAATAATTGAATGTTTAGCGCATATTGTGGCCAATCATTACCAACGTCCTCTGTTAATCAGGAATATTTGTGCGAATAAATAATCAAATCATGAACCAATTTATTTGCTTGGTTCGTAAATAGTTTTGCCGCTTTCGAAGTAGACAAACTGCTGGTCTGAGTTGGAGGGCATCGCAAATTGTAAGTTGAACGATTTAGCGAGAACTCAAATGTACTTTACAACGTTAATCATAGCTATTTGTTTCGTAACGACTAATTTATTGCAGAACTGCTTTGCATCTCCAGCTGCAGGCATTTATGCCTATAGCTAAATGTGGTAATCGTTGTAGTTCGCACTGAAATATTGATCTAAAAACCTTGAAAGAGTTAAAGATTTGTTGTTTTGAAGTAAAAGACAATCATGGAAGGATGGGTGATTGCGGTCATCGCAATTGTTGGTCTTCTTATGGCGGGCATAGCAGCTCTCGTTGGATATTTGCTGTATCGACCAAGCCCAAGTAAGTGTCGTATATGAGAAATTCAAAATCAATTAATGTTTTGTAATGCACTACTTTTTAAGTAAGTTTTGATATTAGCACTATATTCGTTGCTCTTAATGTTAAAGTGGTAAATGGTAAAATGTTATTCATTGTTATCGAAGGGTTCTGGCATAGAATTAAATTTTTATACTGCTATCAGATTAATAACTGAATTAAAATATAGCGATGTTTCTTTTTTATTACTTATATTTGTAATGGACAATCAAGTGAAATGACCCAGCGTTCTCATTTGGGTTGCTTTAACAAATTCACTGGCGTAGTGCTGTCTGCAGTGAAATTTACTAAACTATCTACAGATGGTAACGATTTTTTGTGCATATAAAAAAGCTAAGATCTTTAGCAGAACAAAAACTATTACTAAATATATAAATATCGTCTTAAGCGGCTAAGCTTATATCAAAATCACGTGTATGTCATTCTTGTCTATAAACACTATTACAAAGAACATAAATAGGTTAAGTTTAAATTATTTACCAACAGATACAACATACTGTATATTCAGAGTCAAACTCACTACTGCACTTTGATAGTTTTACGACGGCCTAATGACTATTTTAACGGGTCATAACATCAATCGGATTAAATTTAAAAAGAAATTTTCAGCAACGCGGTGTGGTGTACATTGTGATGTGCCCCAGAGCTAAATTTCCGCATAAGATCTTTCTATTTTGTTCCTCTCGTCAGCTACACGCCTCCGGTTTCATTCAGCAAATCTTTGTTTCGCGTTTTAAACTTATTGAAAGAAAATTAGTCAGGGTTTATGCGTAATAACGTAAAACCATCTATTCCACATTCATAATCCAATTAAAGTTACATTGCCGACCCTAGCTATCGTCATCTTCTCATCCTTTCGAAAATAACCATCAATTACGCTCCATTAAATCTAATAAATTTTACTCCCTTACGACGATGTTGGTGTTATATCAATATTGCCAATCCCACAATCCCCCGGAGACCGTTGTACACTACTTCAAGTGGTGACCAAGACCGCAGATATTTCTTTTATAATGTATATTTAAAAGGGCCAGTGGCCTATCGATTTTATTCTATCAATTTCCGTTGGACAATAGCCTAACTATGTTAAATATGTCAACTGACCATATTTGAGCGAAGGAGATTTACTGCGGCCTTAAATTGCTCGAGTAACTCGCATCATTCTAGCATATCGTGAAAATTCGATTTATTGAGACTTATTAATAAATAATGAGATTTATCTTTTATGGAAAATATCTTCAAACGACTTGGATGCTATAATAAACCCTTCAACTTTGTTAAATCTTTATTACGTTATCGATGCTAGCCTAGAAGCTGCTCAGTCTTGGGAATACATCACAACCAGCATACTGAAGTTTATGTATGTCAAGTTGAATGTCCATGCCTGGAGCGAAATAGCCTTAAACAGCTTTAATGCATAAGCTCTTTCGTAAAATAATCTTATCACCTTTGACCGTTTCACATCATGATTTTTCCTTGACCTATTACTAAATCGAAGGCCTGCGGATATACTATGACATGTCCTGTTTATCCTAATGATCTTAAGCCAAAGAAATTTCGACGTCGCTCGAAAAGGGTACCGACTAGTTTGACCTGTAGCTTATCATTTCTGGATACAAATAATTTGTATTTCACTGATACAGAAAAAGACAAAATGAAACCTGGAGGACCTGTCTCCACAAAATACCCGGAATCCCCAGAAAATGGAGACGTCAAAGTCAACATACCGGTAATCGAACGATTAAAAACCTGTGGTTATAGGTTTTACTTGATGTTAATTTAGCATTAGTCTTCTGGTGCTAGGGTTACTGGACTTTGACTTTCTTACTTTATTCTCCCAGGATGAAAAGAATGGTACTATACTACCTCCATACGCTTCAAAGGGTAATCATTACATTGACTAACAATAGAAACTGCTCACTGCTCATGTTTCGTTGTACATTATTATTCTGAACACTCTCGAACACATGTCTTGTTATTACAGAATCTCTTACTAATGGTCGACCTGATGAAACTAAAGTTGTGGTGGAAGACAATAGCGATAAGGTTTGCTTTGAGATACTTGATTTGAGATCGTTTGATTGAATATTTCTACAATGTCTTAAAGTCCTTAAACCTCTTTTTCAAACAGGACAGTTCTGATAAAGATGCAGGAGATCCTCTGCTTGAAGTGAAAGTAGAGCCCCAGGAAAGACCGGTGGATGTGGGTAGTCTCGAGACAAAAGCGCCGAAGACCCCAACAACATCCTCGTCTTCAGATTCAGATGACAATGAAGGATTGCCGGGGCAAAGACGCGATTCTAAGGATAAAGATTCTTCAACAACATCTACTTCTTCGGACCACGTCAAACCAATGCCGTTAATTGATCCTCATGTACGTAGCCAGAGATTCAATTAAATGAGTTTCATTTTGAAAATAATATTTTTCGCTGCAGATCGTCAGCGAACCTAAGGCCGCTAAGAGAAAGAATAAGGATGACATAATCACCAAATGCCCGTCTGGATCGGACAGAGATTCCGACCTGATAAATGACATAATGGCGACTGTGGATGCGAAAAAGAAAAAGAAAAAACCGAGAGATCATTCGACCTCTGACGAGGAGAAGAAGAAAATAAAACCTAAAGGTAAGCAATGCAATTGACATGACAGACCTAAATCCAAAGGTATGTGAGCTGTTCCGATAAACTGCTGGAAAAGATGAAACTAAAATCTAAAAGGCAGGGCACTAATTACAGATGGAGATGAGCGCATGCAACCACCGAAACCTTCATCCCGAAAGAAGAAACCTAAAACGAAGCAGGTCGATTAATCTATAATATACAAGTATTATGTTGCTATTCTTGTTTATGTGGATGATGTTTTTTTGTCCCATTCCAGAAGTCTTCTTCATCCTCTTCTTCGTCGGATTCAGATTTGGATGTGCGAGTTGGTGGACACGGTGACAAAGGAACTCAGACTCCGGTAAATAAAGATCCAAATTGTTGACTAGAGGGCACCCCGTATACTTAAATTACCGGAGGTAATATACCAATATTAGTTATCATATTTCTCGAATATTTTATTCATATAGGTTCTAACTGCAAAGAAAAGAAGTAAGCCTCGCAAGAAATCAAAGAAGACTCCCTCGAAGACACCTACATCTCCTGTAGCTACACAAACAACGGTTTCGATAATTTATATTTATGCTCAACTTTTAACCTCAGTCATGACTCCTCTAACTCAAAATTCTCTTTATCCTCCCGTCAACAGCCCCTTTCGTCGCCGTCATCTGAATCGAAAGAAGATGACGATAGACTGGTGAAAATCAGTCCAATATATGCGACAGTCAAAGTAAATACATTCGTTCAATAACACTTATTTATTGCATTTAATCTTATTTCTACTCAATGGAAGGACGGATATTTAAGTCGCTATTTATTTTAGCTTTAGTATCAGAATCCTTATTTTTCTTTCCTGGTTGCTTATTTATCTATTGATTTTCATTTTAAAATAGAAGAAGCCAAGAGCCAAGAAGCCAAGTTCTTCCTCGTCCTCCTCTTCTTCGGACGAGGGTGAGATAGAACTCCGTGTATTACCAGAAATATCAACACAAACTACGGTAAATACAATAACCAGGAGTTCTACGTTTGCAAAAATAAAAAGTATCAATCAACCTATTTGCTAATTAGGTGTCTTTACCAAAGAAGAAGAAGCGTCAAAAGATCCCCAAGCCATCTGAATTCAAGACAACATCGACTCCAGTTACTGGAGTGAGTATACTGGTACATTATTGACACTTACGTTACCGTTGCCGTAACCGTCGTAGTTAGTTATGGAAACAGTTCATCCAATTTCAATTTCTCGAATAACAGGCCAAGACTTCTTCTTCAACCAGCTCATCTTCATCTGATATAGATGAGGAGGATTTAGCCATGCTGGAGATAGCTAGACGTCAGATTTCCCCACCCGTAATGATCGTAGCTCCTAGTGCACTACTAAACACATTAACATTAAATTAACATTAAATCTTTTTATCTGAAATCATTCGGCATTTCAGATACAGTTATTGTATTATCGAGAGTTAATACAATAGCAGAAAAACTATCATCTAACAACTTCATTTTCACTAACACCGATCACGAAAATATAAGTTTTAACTATTCAAACATAAAATTTTTAGAGGCAGGGCCCGCGACCCTGGAGTCTGCCTGCGGAATCCGACATTTCTCAAGGCTCTTCTCTGCTAGACCGTTCCACTCAAACATTAGTACGGGCAGAAGGATTCCCTTTTGTAAACTATAACTATTCCATATAACTCTCATATATAACTGATCCCTTTTTCTTCTAGGTTGCCCCAAAAACGAAAACGCCAAAGAAAAAGAAAAAGTCGAAGGAACCAAAGCCAGTACCAGAAACGATCGTAATATACGTTGCAGATAAAATTACACAAACAGAGGTATGATGGTGAATCTACACTTGCACTTGCAGAATGTGTAAAATATTTTCTTGAATCTCGATAATTACTATATAGAAGACATCATCATCTTCCTCGTCGTCATCTGAAGACGAGGCTACAGTAAAGCCAAAGAAAATTCGTGTTTATCAGCAGAAACCTGCCAAAGTATGATGATTAAAGTTTGCATTTAATATATAAAATACTAATAATGAAGTATTAATAGCCCAATTATATCCATCAGCAGGCTATCTACTATTGTTTATATATATATACTTATATTGATTATCATAAAAATCAAATTAGCAATATCGGAATGGTTTTCTTTGTCCATGCATTATTTCGTGGGGCATCTACCTCCATACCAAATTCTGTAAAGATAGGGTGAGTAATGCCAAAGTTGACGAACAAACTTAATAAATGGATATTAAAGCATATTGATTTTATTACAAGAACTTATCACTTTCAGGAACCTTTCGAACCGGATAAGCACAAGAGAACTAAAACTGAACGTAAGGTTGTCGTGTCATCAACTGACAAACGTGCTATGGTATCAACTGGAACAGGAACAGAGCCGTCCACTAAAACGAAGAAGATCGTCACCTCCTCCATGTACAAGCAAGGTCATGAGCCTGCTTTCAAGACGATCTCTCTTGAGCTTGAGTCCGAAGAAAATTACAAGACCGAAACTTTGGTCAAAATACCAAAGAAAACCAGAGAGATTACGTTTACTTCTTCCTGGGGTAAACCAGTTAGGCTTGAAGATTTGCACCAAGCAGGAATCGTGGATGATGACACTAGAAATAAACTGGAGGTAACGAAGTCCTATGGATTGTTATATCCTATGTTGTATTATACTATGTTGAATCTTTTTTACTGACTCTTCAGGCCGGAAAACTGGATCCGAATGATGAAAAAGTAATGAGCATCATCAGGCCATACATTTCCAGTAA
This sequence comes from Halocynthia roretzi, assembly GCA_013436055.1. Classification (NCBI taxonomy): domain Eukaryota; kingdom Metazoa; phylum Chordata; class Ascidiacea; order Stolidobranchia; family Pyuridae; genus Halocynthia; species Halocynthia roretzi. Next base: position 195,686 of record QRAM01000022.1, on the reverse strand, counting down.
TCAACCAGTGGGTGGAATTTTGCTGCCAAACGGTGACAAGATATCGATATATGAAGCATCGAGACGAGGTTTCAATTTTTTTCTTTCTGTAAAAATAGGTTTTAGAGAAGAATTTGTGATATAGCTGGTTGTTTTGTATAGGCTTGATACTCAGAGGATCCGCCATCAATCTTTTGGAGGCGCAAGTAGCTACTGGATGCTTAGTAGACCCGGCTACAGGGGAGAATATGTCTGTTTCGGAGGGACCAAAAAGAGGGTTAATAAATAAGTAAGTGTATCGCTATTTGTATATATTCTTGCGGACCAATGACCATGGATTCTAAAACAATATCGTTGTCCTTGCGTTATTAATTCTGTTTCTCTATTTTCCAGCACCTACGAATCTGTTGTAGGGCGCTCGGAGAGAGCTGTTCACGGTTATAAATCGAGAGTTGGAAATAAAATTACGTCTGTTTACGAAGCCATGAATCGGAGTTTGATAGTTTCAAGTCACGGATTTAGGTTGATTGAAGCACAAATTGCAACCGGTGGTAAGTCAGGGATATTTAAATTCCACAGCTGTGAAATCAGTCATAAAAGAAGATATTTAAGATAGATTATCTTAGAAGTAAATATTATTAAACATTTTTCTTGTTCAGGAATTATTGATCCAAGAACAAATCATAGACTTCCATTGAAAGAAGCCTACAAGCGTGAACTGGTCGACCAGAAGATCATGTCGGCCATTGAGAATCCAACGAAAGACAAAAAAGGATATTTCGATCCCGCTACGAAGGAGAACGTATCATACAAAGAACTGATGTCAAGATGCGTAGTAGACAAAGACACCGGCGTTCTCTTGCTTCCCATGGAGAAAGGTGGTACCTCCACTTCCTTATTAATATCTCCTAAAAAGTCATCCAGGTCATCCCACTCCACTCAGACAGAAAAGCCTTCCTTGTCAGATTCTTCGGGAAAAACAAAGAAAAGGCTCAAGACTTCAACAGCACAGATCGAATTAGTCAAGACTCCGATCATGTCTGCAGATGATGAAGATGCTCCGAGGAAGACGGACGAGGAAAGAAAACATGAAATTTCTGAAATTGCAGTGAAACTGAATGAGGTGCATCCGACCTACCAACCGATCACGATAAATTTGACCACAGAAGATTTGTCTGATAGAAAAAGCACCAGCAGTAGCAGTAGCAGTAGCAGTAGTACTAGTAGTCAGGATGAAGAGGATGATGAAACTATGACCAAAAGAAGGAAGGAAAAAGATGAGAGAGAGAAAAAGTCTTCAAGTAGCGAATACACAACTGTGACAACAGTGGTGACGACAACAGAATCTACTACAGAGAAGACATTACGAAAAAGGTATAGAAGCGATACTCCAGATAACAGTATATTTACATCAGCTGTCCAAAAGTCTTCAGCCCAAATTTTGAAACTCCACATCTGTTTATAGCGTAAACAAAATCTTAAAATTTTATCTATAGGTGTTATGTGAGGATGGTAACTTTCAATATATTAATATTCTTTTTAAATATTATTTTTCTTTCAAAATGCTCAGATCTCGGCACGACATCAAATTCAAGTCAGGTTGGGATCGTCGAGCGTCTCTGGCTGATCTGTTTTTAGCTGGCGTCATTTCAGAAAAGACCGTTAACGAGTTGGAGGAAGGTGCTAAGCAAATTCTAATAATTGCTACACAATATCACTATATCATTTCACAATCAACTTTTAATTAGTCTAGTTAGTCAACACACAGTGTAATTTTTAGGAACAATCCAGGAAGAAGATGTAGCAACTCATTTGCAGCAGTATTTAGTTGGTGAGGAACCGATCGCTGGTCTACTGATCTCGGAGACAGGAGAAAGCATGTCGATTTATTCTGCATGGAGGAAAGGAATAATACGCAGAGGTAAATTCGCTACTGCTTTGAATTCAATATAGAACATGTTGAGTAATATTTCGTTTCAAGGTACGTCCATCAGTCTACTGGAAGCCCAAGCGGCAACTGGTCGTATTTTGGATCCGAAGACGGGCGAAAGAATATCAGTATCAGATGCATCGAGAAAAGGCTTAATTGATAGGCAGTTTGAGGCCGTATTGGTCCGGTAAGCGAGAACATCACTGAATGAATAGATGCATTATGTAGTGGTATGATTTAATGGATCTATGCATTCCAAAGTGATTCTTTCAATTTTACATACTGTTTCGAATTGTTGTATTCGGCTTAAATTCAGTATGTTCTGTAAATTTATCGCCTTTCTTCAGTGCTGAAAGGGCTGTGTATGGATATATCACACGCTTAAGCTCCCTGAAGATTTCCCTTTTCCAAGCAATGAAGAGAGGACTAGTGATAGAAAGCCATGGAATACGATTGTTAGAAGCACAGATAGCAACAGGAGGTGAACAAAAATATAACGTCGTTGATTTTGTTTAGTTAGAACTGATAGGATATTATACACAATACTCACGCACACATATCTAGGTATAATCGATCCAAACGCCAACCATCGTTTACCGGTAGAGGTCGCTTACGAGCGTGGTCTCTTTGACAAGAGATTGAATGACATTCTAGAAGATCCGAGCGATGACACACGAGGATTTTTTGATCCTAATACTGAGGAAAATCTTACTTATCTTGAGCTTATGGAAAGGTATATGAGTATTATCAATTAGAGTTTTATCTTTAAATGGTATAATATTTTGCTGAACACAATGAAAATTGTAGGTGCGTAGTAGACAAAAATACCGGTATGCGTTTGCTTCCTCTGAGAGTGCAGAAAGCGGCGACTAGCACTACACAAAGATTAAAGGTTTAACAACTATTTTTTTAATTTGCATAAAGCTGTATTTTCAAACTAGGATAAATGAAACTGTTATGTGAAATTAGGTTGTGTTCGAATCTGCTCTTGGACGACAAGTTACTTTGCAAGATTTGATTAATGCTGAGGTTGTCGACGCAAACATGGCGAACCGATTAGACGAAGACGCAATCGATCACGAGGAAAAAAAACAACTGGTGGCGAAGCTGCGAGTTTTTGTTGACGGAACGATGCCCATTGCTGGTGTCATTAATACAGTGACCGGTACTGTGATTTGCTATTCCATTGCAATATAGAAAAAAAGGCCGTTAAGATTTACCAGAGATTCCCATAATGCTTCTTAGGTGAAAGAATAAGCTTCAGTGACGCAGCACAAAGTGGTCTGATTAGGCGTGGTACAGCCTTCGAATTGCTTGAAGCTCAGTCATGCTGTAACAAAATTATTGACGTACAAACCGGTCGTAATGTTACCATAGAGACTGCAATCAGAATTGGGGTTATTGCAAGGTAGAGATTTCCTATAATAGTTCTCGTTATACGTTAGTACTGTGATTTAACCGTTCTGAATTACTGTTTTTCCCAGTGAATTCCGTGATGTTGTTGAACGTGCCCATCGCGCAGTTACGGGATACAGAGAACCGTTTAAACGAGAGGCGTTGTCGTTGTGCGAGGCTATTAATCGTCATTTGCTGGTCAGAAGACATGGCATTAGGTTACTCCATCACGATTTACATTATGAATGTGCTAACAAATGATATATGAAGATATTCTTTCAAGTAAATATTTAAATTAATATTTAAATGATCAATCTACAGGTTGCTTGAAGCACAAATTGCCACTGGTGGAATCGTCGACATTCGAAGTCCAGTCAGAATTAACGTGCAAGTTGCCCTGAAGAGGGCGCTAATCGACTCCTTGCTTGCAGACGAACTGGAGCAAAGGAGAACAAAGAGCTACTTTGATCCTGTTACTGGGGAAAATCTCAATTACAGTGAGCTTATGGGAAGGTAAGTAAACACAGACATATTTATATGCAGAATACGAAGGGGGCTATGTTCCGGGAGATTAACGGTATTAGCGCAACGCGCATTTCAGATAACTGATACGGTACAAAGAAAAATCACGCCCTTCGTAATACTATCGTATATATTTTACCTAGATGTGTAACGGACAAAGATACAGGTCTGCTTTATCTGATGGTGGAAGGAGGGACAGTTACTGAATACGTTCGACCGTTCGAGACGGGGCAGACAAGCAAAATCCGTTCAAAGTCATTGTCTCCAGGAAAATTGACAACAGAGGTCATTTGCTTTTGATTCATGCATCTGAATTTAAAATGCTGGAAAATTATAACGGAAATTTTCCTTACATTGCAGGAGGTTACCACTAAAGAAAACAGGAAGAAGACAATGTCATTCACCGAATCTGCGTCAATTACAGGCATGTAAAGTCATCGCTTGGTCGTATGGTTCTTGATTTAGTCGGTATAGCTGATTAAATGAAGTGTTTCCATTCGAATATTTCGTTTCTCATAGAAATGAATAATTCAATACGAAATATATCATTCCACCTTGGGAAGGCCTAATAAATCTTATAGTATTTTCTAGAATCCTTGTTCCTGTAACCTTCTAAATTAGTTCACCGATGGATCATGATAAAACATAAAGGCTAACACAAAGCTTTTTTTTATCAGAATCCCACACGAGTGTGACAACTTCATCCAAAAAATCGAAGAAAAAGAGCAAGAGTGGGAGCAGAATGTCAACGACGTCCGTATCCTCCGAACCCCAAAGTCCATCCTCCGTTCCCTCATCCCCGCCAGCTATTCTCAGCAGGCGAGTGGTGATTGTAGATCCGAACACCGATGAAGAATTGACGGTACAGGAGGCTTTGAGCAGGAAACTCATTGATAAAGAAACAGCTCAACAACTAATTGCACAGCAAGGCGATTTCGAAGAGGAAAATCAGTAAATATGGAAGTTTTATATGAATGGAAAATACTAAACGATGCTCCTTTGTAGTGGTAATTACTATATTCTTTACCGCCATTGATTTAAATGTTTAGATTATGAAAGCACTATATATCCCACACCTTTCTCTTTCTTTAAGGTAGTTTGTGTGTAAAAGTAGGTTCTTCTGACAGAGCTTTAAAAACATATGTAATATGTTCCAGTATACTTAAAATCGCTCCTCGAATGTTTTGTATTCTAAGTGTGGGGTGATATAGTCCAACGTTAAACAGATACAAATTTCAATTTTTGGTGCTTATCTGTTCCACTAACTCTTTACGACTATTCAACGTTCTGCAGTTGCAGCACGTAATTGTTTCGTCTGCATTTTCCCACTTATGCATTTGTACAATACAGTAAATACGACGTAGCATATAATAGAGGTACTTAATGTCAAAAGATGATCTCGGTTTATGATATTATGTTTCACCTTTCGCAAAAAAGGCGTAAGAAGCGCTGAGGCCAACGACTGCATTTCTCAATTGTTGCTGGACGGTTTTCTGTTCAAGTAAAATATCATAGCATACAGTTAGTGAAACATACGGAATGTGACAACTAACTGTGAACTTTCCCTGTCCATTGTTGCGATGTTTCAATAATTAATCCTACTCGGTCATATTTATCACACATGGGTTCACACCAGGAAGAAAAAGCAAGCGACTTCAGTGCTGTTTGGAATTAATCAGTGAAGTCAGGCTTAGTTAGTCAGTTATACATTGCTACGTGTATATTAGCTTATTCATGAAATACTGCAAAGGAATCGTCTGTTATCTGCTGCGCTTTCAAAAGTTCAACTATATCAAATGTATTAGACTCTTCGACGACGGGTTATATTAGTCACTCGATATGTCTGTAGGAAAAAATTATCTTGAAATGATTGGATTTTGCTACGTTGTATCCGCGTACTTGACGACTACTTGTGGTACATGGCTGACCTTGAAAGAATGCGATATGAGTGGGAAGAATGTGGATAACGTTAGGCAGAATTACGCAGAACGATTTTACAAATTCTATTTTACGATAAGCAATTTAATCTATTCTTTAGCAGTGATAACACGGCTGTGTATATTAATCATTGTTTTTCAATTACCGAGACTAATAATTGGCTTACGTTCGAGTGGGTGCTGTGAGAATATTGCTTAATTAAAAACAAGAGATTCTATCCGTCAGAGTTTGAAGGCATTCTGTTTTGAGAGTATGGGCGTAGGCAGATACTACTGTGTGTAAGCGTCTGTATATTGTCCAAGATTTTGACAGATAGCGTTGTCAGAGCTAGTATTTGAACAGGCCCGAGGTACACATACATAAGAGTAGTGCTGTTACTTTTGAAAAAAGTCGTAATCGTCGTAAATTCACAGAACAGTGTTCAACATAAGTGAAATATTCTACAGAGCTTGCTTAAGGAATAAGTGGTGATACTGTATACTCCTGAATATTTATTCTATACTTGTTGGGAGTGTCTCTAATCTCTCTGCACCGCAATTAACATACAGTTGTTTGTGAAAAAGTTATTTGTATTCTCGAGTGATTTATTGTTACTACTACGGGGCGAAGGAATTTGTCCCTTGGGCAAACTTTCGAAGACAACGATGCAACGATTTTTCATTTCAATCTAGTTTACTGCTGCACCATAATCTCATACGCGTTTCTTTTCTGTTGTTCTGTTGAGTTACGACACAGGTGACTATATAATAGTTCATATGAAAATACTTCTAAACAAACGAGATCGTAAAACCGGAATGTCTTGAGACAGAGAGGAGAGTTATTTGAGAAACATTTTTATGAGTTTGGAATCAACATGTCCATCGCGTTGCCCGAAAGGATCGGACAAGTGGAATGCGTATCAGTCAGTTGGTTGTTGGATTAAGTGTGAGTCCGCACAGTGACAAGATCTTACTATAATATGACAGTAGTATAAAGATCCAGGTAGTTATAAATCGTTAATAGATTATGCTTGAAGCAGAATCCGCAATTTTGCATAGCAATCCTTACTCAGTTCTAGACGATTTCGGGAGACAAAATGGGTGAGATAACTGCTCATTAAAAGGTCGAAAACAATTGCGAGGGTTGTGTCCTATGCTCTCAGGTGCACGTTATATACCCACTTGTTTCTTTGAAACTAGCTTAGGTAACGTAGTTCTTGCCCTCAATAAAAGTATAATACAAGTCATGGCTCGCTGAACGTCTCTAGGTTTAGTGTATATCGTATTTATCGGGGCTGTGTAGAAAGGGTGTTGTCTGCATTCCAGTACGCAGAATAGAAGCTGTGTCTTGTACATATACACCAGTAACCTAACAATGCAGTACAGTGCAAGAATTCAACCGGATCTCAATGTCGCCTTCGCCAATTTTCGTCACGACTGTGTAAGATACTTTGTTACTGCAGGAATTTATTGTTGATATAAGTCTATCATTTCAATTCTATGTTTCAATATCATTTTATTCGGAATAAACTAGTATAATTATTTTTCCTTTCATGTGAGCGATATTTTTGATAATGCTGTATTAAGGAATTATACTGGATTAATCGAGGATTGTTTTGTCGTTGGAGACGTGATTGGTCTCGAGTTATTTCTGGATCTGTTGGGGGATATCACATTAGATTTTGGACAGCGTAGAGAGAACAATTTAGATAGACAACAACACTCTGCTTCATAAATTATTAAGACTATCGGTCGTATTTCGGCTAAACTGCAGTGTTGTTGAATGGAATTTTGATCGATATTTTGTTTGTTAGACTCGTGAGAAGAATAACGCCGAGAAATAGTCGAACTAGTTATATGCATTTGTAGGTAGATCGCTAGCCCTGCAGATTTGAGGTAGAAGTATATTCTGCTTCTACCACTGGTCCTTCTATTGAATGGATATTTATTGCTGGTATAATGTATTATGTAAATTTTCCGTCACTTGCATAGTAAAAGTTAAAAGTCCATATTTTTTTTAATTGAACTCCGATCGCTGCCAGCTCATAGCAATGGAATTATCAGTATCCCTTTTTATTATCATATTTACAGTTTCAGGCCCCGATATGGACGTAACGCCCAATTTCGCAATAAAATACGTAGTGTTATTCATCCTAATTACCACATTGTAATTGCGCAGTCAAGCAGGGCGGAATGACAACCTCTTTTGCTTGACTGACAGATCCAAGCATTAGCGATGTACGATCTCTGGGGCCAATAAAATGTCAAAAGTAGATTTCTTCAACAAAAGCTACTTGAATCACGTATTTCCATAGGGTCGTTGTTATATGTTTCAACAACCAAGCCGTATTTCTTTTGTTGTGCGTTTAGATACTTGTCCCGCTGCTTCCACAAAAATATTGTGCTGGATTCATTCGCCTTCTCCCTTCATTTCTAGAATGTTTATTTATACGAGAATCTCTGTTAAGAAAGACTCCATTCCTGATCAGACTTACTTCAACGCAAGTAAATAGAGTATACTGGTTTCCACATTGACATTTGTGACAGGGAACGTAAACATAATTATTGTACCGTGACGTTTGTGGCACGAAACCACGTCCATTCTGATTCCTATCGACAACAATATTTATTATTATGGATTGTTTTGCTTGATCTGACTTCAAGTCGACCTCATCCAGAACCGATTTCAAAACCAGTAACACTATTTCACAGCAAATTGTCTTATGTATGTAATATACACTGTAGTTCTCAAGGGAGGGAAAACTGCATCCAGTTTTCAGGTGTGATCCTACTAGCGTGCCCGACTCTTGTTGAATTAACCCCCCTGAATTATATAGAAACAAATGTTTTTTATTATATTCATTTTCACACTTAACCCGCCATGCATTCCCTTTTTATAGTGTTCGTAATTAGCGGTAGAGTGTTTCATATATACATGTTGGTGTAGGAACACCACATAGTCAGTCATTCGCGAGCCAGTATTGAGGTTTGTCAACATGAGCAAAATGAAGAGGAAAGAACCGTTCTCTGTGTCAACTACGATCTTCATCGTGCTCTTGACATTTCTGACCGAAATCAAAGCGGTGGCCGCGCAATCAATCAGCACCGCCGGTATCGTAGTCGCCAGCGTATTCGGAACTCTGGGTGTTGTTGTAATCGTATTATTAATAGCCTACTGTATATGGAGACGCAAGAAAAGTAAGTGACATTTATATTTGACTATATTTGTAAGTATTTGACTATATATATATGTTGCCCTTGATAATTCTGATTGTTGCAATCAATTCTAAACGTAATTCTGTAGCATTATTGTGGTATTTATGGAGTTAAATACATTTCCACGTATTCATATCGCCAATTGCAGGAAAATATCATTGGAATTCGGTCTAAGCAATATGATATACTGATTCCCCAAGTATGTAGGTTTTCGGTATAAGCAACAAGTTTTTTATGAATTCCATTTCGAATTCTCCTGTGTTTGATCACAGTCGTGCTAGGAATTCCTCAGCCCAGTATCAATATCGTCATCATCATCTCTACAAACACTCTCAGAGATAACCATCCAAATATCTTCGTAGTTTTGAATTCGTTGTAGATTCGTGATTTAACCCATGGCTAGTTTCTGCAGTAAGAAATTATCTGGAAAATAGTCAACTAGTCAAAATCGCAATACTTTTTTAAATATTGCGATAAGATCACTGAAGCGCAGTGATTCACGAAACAATGGCGGGTTGAATTCCATCCTATTGAATCTGGAGCAAAGTCGGTTCTTGCGTTTCATATACCGGCTAAGCTTTGCTTCTCCAATTCGCTTTGTAATACCCGCTGCTACAGTCGGGTATCGATGAAGATTTATTTTTAATCCCAGATATTACAACTATATTTAAAACTTTCTGTAAGGCAAAACCGAATTTCCATCAATTATTTTATTAATACTATTATCCAGTGAAACTCACTGCACATATTTGCATAATATTAAGTCCACAGATCATGGATAAAACTTCTCAAAAGGAGCGTTTGTGCAGTAATCTATATTAATCCATGAAAAGATACCGATGTATTGATGTGCTGTTGCCATACATACTATTCAAAGTGAAGATTGTCATAAAAGGAAGTAGTGATTGAATTCTACTGAATCCTAGTGCGTCCTGTATATATAAAGGCAGTCAACCGTATCAAATATATATTACTTTTATGTGTACACCCTTTCAAGGAATTGGGTGTGGCCACAGTAAATCAGTTCCTTTGGCTGATTTAGTAGTTTAAAGTACTGGAGATAATTCACCAAGCGATTCTGTCAACTCATTGCAAAATTTAGCTTTCCTTTGATGATATACATTTTGATTTGATCATTCATCAGCCTGTGATATATATTTATCATTATTGAAACAATTGTAATGTTCGTTTTTGTTCATTTGGGTGTGCATGGTGTGGTTTTACATTGTATTTGTCCATACACAGAACGTAAACGAGATCGGAGAGCGCAAAAATATATTTCTGGAGAAGATGCCGAATTAGGTTTGTATTCCCGAAACTAAAACAAAACTTAAAAACCTGCACTTCCCGTTCCTCGCCACTTGACATACTTTCTCTGAGCACTGATCAGAAAATATATTTCATTTTTTTTTCTTTTTTTTTGCATCCACCTGCCTTTCTGCGTGCCTAATTCTGCATCCGTTAATTCTGTCTGATCTTCTCTGACGGAATGATTGTGTTGTTTCTACGTATTTCCTCCCCTCGTACTAATTGCGTTCTTTGACGTCATTCGTTATGATGACGTCAGGACCACCAAACCGTAACTCTTTTGCAACACCCGGGTTCGACAACCCGTTGATGACGACGGACCCAAAAGGTCAGTTTGGTTCGCTTGAAAAATTGTGAAATAAAAATATGGAATGAAGGTTACAGTATTAACTACTTTTCTAATAATATTGTGCGACATCGGGTGTGTATATACGTATAGAATAGTGGTAACGGTAGCATGTTGTATATAATATTCTGCTTATCCATGCTTTTTCTGGATTTTTAATTGTTTTATGCATGTGTTGGCTGTCTGCTTGCAATATTTCACACAGTAGTTATGATTTAATATATATACGATATATATAATGAATAATCATTTAGTACCAGAGCATTACGCACTACTAAACTTGCAACGCTTAAACTATTTGCTTATTAGAACTCCGTAATCTTGTATAACTGCTACCTTAGATTTTCCAGTGAATAATAAATTGCATTCGAGGTATAATTCTCTATTAGCCTTGTTGTTTGGTATGCCAAAGTTTGTACGATTGTTCTCGATTGAAAAGTTTAGAATATCTAATATTCACTTTCCACTCTGTTTTCAGTATAGTAATATAATTTTTTCCTACAGAATTGCTTTATAATGATTCAAATCAAGGTTGGTGAGTTTTAGTGATATTTATTCCTCTGTGACATAGCTAATAATCGATCACTAATCCACGAGTTTGAGTATGGTGAATTTATCTACATAGCTCTCGCAGTTCTAAACATTGTTTCGTGTCGCCTGATAGTTTGGTTTGAATTCTGACCTCGGAATGCAACCAATTCCTGACTGCAAAACAAAATATAGTTTATTATTTTGTTTCCAACATTGTAGTGGAATTTCTAACTTTGCTCGTTGAATAACTCTGTATTTATATATATTCTTTGCTTCCCCGGACGTCCATGGCCCCGGGGCCTTGCTAGCGAATGTTCTTAATTGCAATCTGTTTACTACCCGTGTTTGTTTGCTGCATTCCTTCATAGAACACCATAAGCAAAATGCTTCATCACCGTTTTCTTTATTTCTATTGCTCTATTTTGAGAACTACGTCAGTGGTAAAGAATGTTGGGCATCTTGCGAATTTGGCAGAATTCCAGTAGCTTGTGGTAGTCTTCTGTATGAATCTAATTGGGATTGGCATGGGCTATTTAATTACATTATGGGCTACTTAGTTCTTATAATTCATGCTTGAACGTCTTGCTATTGGGTATTGGTAATGCTGGAACTCTAACATAGCACATTCTAATGCACTTATATATACACAGGACGATTTTTAGCTTACTAACAGATCTCAGCCATTCCCATATAACGCCCAAATATGTAAAATTTCTTACCGGTGCAAGGATATGGCTACTGTTTTAGTTCCGCATGTGATGCACACCATCACCATGTTTAATATTATTATAAATTTTGTCGTACTATCTAATTATTAATATGTAATAAAAAGCCAGAAAGCCTAAATTACGTTCTCTTCCGTTTGTTTCTATAGAAAATGGCAAAACTCCAACCGCGAGAGAAGATGACCTACAAGAAGTTGTTACTGAAGCAAATAAAGCAACTCCACCCGCGACAGAACCTGTCGTTAATCGTGAAGTACGTCATATGGAAGGTTTTATTCGAATATTAAGTTTTTTTATATTCTTTTATATGTCTCGCTGTTTTATTTTTCCGTGTAGAATTACCAAGAGAGAGCAGTGGACGTAGATGGGCTGCCTCTTAACGGCAACACGCATTTTATAAACGGAAATAAGGTAACTTATGGAATTACACTGCACAATACATGTAAACTATACTATATTTACCGGATTTACCGTCTCATAAGACGCACTTTTTTTCCTGAAAAATCACCGCAAAAATTACCGTACGTCTTACCACTGTAAGGTCGCGATGTAAAATACCTAGGTAATTATAGGGTGCGTCTTACCACTTGTAGCCTCTTATGAGACGGGAAATACGATATATATATGTTTTACTGAATTCCTGAAAATGAACCCTTAAATCTAACCCTAACATGTTATGAATTACACTAAATCCTTGACCTAGTTTCACAAATTTCCTGTATCATATAAAAATATTTCCAACCAATTTATTTGTAATTATCAACATGTTACTTTCAACTATCAATCTCATTATGTCAGGATCAAGTTCATACGATTGTCCTTGATGAAAAACCTGGAGAAACAAATGGTTTTAACATAATAGCGGATGACGATGGAAATTTCTTTGTTCGCGACATACGATCAGATGGGCCAGCAAACGAAAAACTTATTGAAGGTAATTGATGAACTGTGTTATTAATCTATTCATATTCCGTGGTTGAGTTAGCTTAGAATTACCACTAATCGCTGTAGATTTGGAAATATCAAAGCCTCGCTAGCAAATGTGTTACAAGGGCTTGAATTCGTAAGTTAAGAGTCACTGCCCTTGATAAATATCCACTCCCTCGTATACACCATTAAGATAACTGTTATAGCACTTGAGTGGTGTCTGAAGTATGCTTTTAGCATTAGGTCGTAGACAAGAATTATTGTCGATTGCTTGTTGGTGCTCAATCATAGCTTTTCCATTCCTTCTCCTTCGGCATAACTCCTGGACTTGATCTTCCTTTTCTATACACACCCGTAGTAGTGGCAGTTGGGCAGTATCGATTTTCGATATTGCTGATGTCTCTTACGGTCACCGTGCGTCGGTTGCAATGGTCCTTGTGATTTAGCAGATTACCGAAATCATGTTCTGTACAGGTGACATCATCGAGAGCGTGACTGTGTTTTACGAAGGAGTGTCTTACGAAGATGCGCTCAACATTCTAAGTCACGCTGCACCATACAAAGTCGCCATCAGTATCGTTCGAGGGAAAAACCATTTGATGCCGGGAAATGAGCATAAGGTAGAAATTATAAATTATTCAATAATATTGCCGGTGGTATATCTTAAAATGACACTGTAGATTTTTAAATTGATATGATAAAATGCACTAATAGTCAATGACTCGACTTGAATTTAATTCATATTGTACTCAATATTTGCCAGTTACGGAAAATGAGTTCGAAAGTGGTGAGTCGAATTGACGTTAATCAAGTCTATACAGGAAAAAATACTCTGTTTCTACTCATGAATCAATTGCCTTGCCGTTAGATGGATTATAAACGCGTCTTTTCTAAAACATTCAATTCCATTTCCTACACTAATAATATTTACTTTACGTGTGATGGAATGTTACCTTCACTAAATTTGTTCTTTACATTTTCTCGGTCAACAAATTTTACCAGCTATAAATTTTACGGACGTGGATGACTTTATTGTCTCCATATTTTTTTACCTGGTTTGAGCACCCAACCTACCAATCGACGTGTGATAAAAACCTTTTGTGTTGTCGCTTTTGAAAATTTTAGGCTTTTTAGATTTTTACTCCTTAGTACATCTGTTGAAATTTAATTGTTCATTTATCTACAGAGAGCTGATCCACTTCTGGAAGAGCTACAAAAACAGCTAGTTAAGAGAGAGAGTAAGAAATCGACTAAAGAAGAGAAAGATCCAGAGGTATGATATCATACTTTTTGTTATGGAAAATATTCCCCACTACACACAAGAGCGTTGATTTGCGGGATTCTATTCATGTGTCTTCCCCGATTAACTCTCATCAAATATGCATGAGTAAATATTGAATACGGAAATTCTTCCTCTTCGAGTACTAATGGAAAAGAGGTAATTCAGTAATTAATTATTGTGGGTACACGTTATCATTAATAGCTCCGACCATTGTGCTTTTATCGTTTTGGTGACCCAAGTTTGTTGTTTCATGCCCTCCCGGAATGAATACCAGATAGTTTTTGTCACAGATGTTGTTACCGGCTGGTGTATTTCTGGAATCTCGTTGTTGTTATAGTAGATGAGACGTGTAATTACAACCAGTTGGTGTTATTCTTGCATTTACGAAAATTTGCTTGTACAGCGAATCCGGCAATGGCTCTCTGTTATGTTAAGTGCTGTAATATAGTAATTTATGACTTTTATCGTACAGTTTGCCTGTTGTTCAATCAACTCCGCTGTGATGAACTGATGCTGATTGGTCATAGTTGAGCTGGTAGAAGCTACGCTAGAATTCCGTTAATAAAATAATGAACTATGCCTCACCCGTTTAGCTCAATGTAGCTCAATCATTTTAATGGCATACATCCTGATGTTTATATTTTAGTCTCCATATTTTATAATTCATTGGTACCAAAGCGTGAAGTCTAATAGGTGTAAGATAATTAACAGTTTATCAAGGAGTGTAAAAGTACTTTGAAATTATGAGTTACCTTGCCTCATTATTCCGTATCAACACATGGTAACTAAACTAATATTTTAATTAAAATCTTATTTATTCCTCAAGCAAATTTTCAACTAAAATTCGTGTAGTGACACTCGGTCACTGCTGTTATTCATGCGCAAGTAATTTTAAGGCGCCACTTACACAAGCCAGTTATTTTGCCTGTTCTTTCACTGTGATTCGTTCACGCGTGGTAGAACCCTTACTTACTGCTGTAGTTATACGAGTTGGCGGTATTTCTAAATTGTTCTGAATAGCGGCATACCTCAAATTATAGTCCAGAACCGAACAAACAAAGCGTAGCATGGCATGACTCTACCTTATTATGCCTATTTCGTATTTCTCGAGCAGTGTATTTTAGTTAATCATATTCAGTTTTAATAAACACGACATACACATTGGGCTGTTTGGATCCCACATGAAAATTCTGCTATACTGTAAAGAAACAATTACATTTAGAACGAACCCGCGACACCGCCTACAACTCCCATCGCCCCTGTTACGCGGGAAACGTCATCCAGTTCTTCATCGTCATCTTCATCATCTGAAGACGAAAAACTTAGTCCTGCCGAAGCCACCACGTCATTAGAAACGACCGCAATCTCGCCTAGCATGTCTCAGCAGGAGGATGACAGAAAAGTCGGAGGTTTGGAATGAGACTTTAAAAACGCACTAAAACGATCAATAAGCTATGAGCTATTAATTGAGCACACAATCTAACCTTATTCTTATTTTTTCATTCATAATTTATTGATCTATCTTCTTCTTTTCATATCGCAGAAGAACTTCTCTGGCCTTAAAAAACTTTTATCTGACAATCTTTTACCTGTTTCCTACACAATTTATTTTATCCTGTTCATTGCATGCGCCTAACTGCACTATTCTCAATCATGGCATTAACTCTGGTGAAATTTTTCTAACCTTTGCAAGCAAAGATTATTTAATTTTTTCTGGTCACTTCTATTTATTTACGGTATGTAGACTATCAATTTTATTATTTATGGATTTAACGGAAGTTATTTGGGTAAATAACGTAGAGAGTTTTGAGGATTGCTCTGCATATTTTTAATTTAAATGCACTTTTTATTGACTTCGAGGTGGTGATTTAAACCCGTATTTCTACTTTCTGCTATCTGTCAGTAGCATATCGCTTACCTTTTGATTGAATTTTAAAGTTTTAGGGCCAGCTGGAGTTTTCTGCTAGTTTTTGGGTGACAAAAGCACGACAGTGGCCAGTTGGCCCAACTGTACTATTCTTTTCCTCTTTTCACACAAAATAGCATCAAAACTAATCAACAGAAATTTAGGTTTGATCAAAGACAAGTAATAAATATCCAGTTGGCCCTAACTTACATTTTATGAAGCCATCTTTGGATACATCGAACTCGAAGCGAGATTTTGTTCTTTTATTGCAAATAATAAAAGCGTGTTACTCGTGATTAGTAAATTTTTACTTCTCATTTTCTTAGTGATAAGGAAAAAGCTGCTATCAACTTGCAAGAAAGTTTTTTCCCAGATGTTGATGAAATCTTGCTTCATTCAACGTGTATAAATATTATTTCATTCATTCATTTTCCAACCTTGTCTTTTCCACAGCAACTTCCAGCTCCGAATCAGATTCTGAATGTTCAAGAACAGTTGCCGAAAAGCCAACAGACCCATTTCCGGTTATAATAATAACGGACATCCCTAATCAGAGAGCAGCACCCGACAGTCCTGAATCGATGCATCCAGATCCTGTATCTGAGCCATCAAATAAGTAAAAGCATTTTCTCGTTCATAATATTCCATTTTATAAGCTATGCAATCGATTTTCATTACCTCATATTTGTTAGAGTTTTGGTGGATCCTTCATCACACTCTTCGTCCTCATCTACATCTGATAGTGACAAGGAAATCGCTTCTGCCAGTCCTGTTCTGACAGCCGATGCGAAAAATCCCCATGAAAAGTCGAGCTCTAGTTCGGAATCCAGTGATAATGAGAAAGAAATAGCGCCTACTTCACCAATCAATGATACCAAAATCTCCCCCCAAAAGTCTTCTGATCATTCAGGATCCAGTGATATAGAAGTGAAATTAATAACAAGCCAGCAAACGCCAATGTAATGATTTATTCTATCAATCATATTCCATGTACTGTATTTGATCTAGTCTAAATACATCATTCTTGTGGTAGGGTTGAACAACCTTTACCGGAAGAAACTGCTGCTGTGGTAACCAAACCAAAACGGGAATCGTCTTCATCCTCTTCTGGAAGACGAAAGAAATTTACAAAAAAGAAGGATTCTCCACGGTTAAGGTATTTGAAAAACATCTCTAGTATACTATACTAATGAATGAAATAAACAATTAAAATACAAAAACGATTTTTTTATTCTTTTGAAAAATTAGAAAGCCTGAAGCCGATGACTCTTCCACAGATTCGGACTTAAAAGAATCTTCATCATCTTCTTCTAGTAACAACCAAATAGGTTTAGGGAAGGTTGCTAAAAGACGGTCGTATTTTGAAAGTTTAGTGCCAAATAAGTCATCTGTTAATGAAAGCACGTGAGTAAATAGTGTAGATATAGATTATTTAGAAAATTCTCAAACACAGATCTATTTTGTTTTACCTCTTCACGTTTCTATATTCAGAAGTTCCTCGTCTGAAAGCGAAACACACGTGACAACTGATCGAGATGGAAATATCGTGTTCAGAACTGGAAGTAAAGTTCGAGAAGTGGATTTCTCTAAACCGGAAGATATGAAAAAATTACAACAACACCAATCTCCATCTACTAGTCCGAGAGAAAGTACGAACGAGTATGACCTAGTCGACCCAAATCTTGTTGTTGTTACTACCTCAACCCCACAAAAAAAGGTATGCACTATAATTTTATAATCTTTAGTAAACAGTGCTGCTTATTTTATATGTTCAATTTTAACAAACTACCTTTTAGAATGCTTCATCCAGTTCATCTTCAAGTGAAAAAGAATCCGGTAATGAGAAATCTACTGCTAAAGAACCATCTAGTAAAATATCTTCATCTTCTTCTTCTTCAGTAAGTGAAGTTGAGGATCAAAAAATTTCATATAAACGAGAACCATCGCCAACCTTTGCTTTGGAAAGCAAACATCTCGAGGGTAAAACATCTTCAAGTTCTTCCGAGTCCGAGGAAAAAAGTTTCGTTCCAGTAAAATTAGTTACAGCATCGTCTCCTAACAGTGAAAACGAAAAACAAGTTAAACCTACTACAGATGCTCGTGAAGAAGAGAAAATTTTGACTCATGCTGAATCCTCTGGAAGTTCGACCAATTCTGAAATGGAGAAGGATTCTGCATGCTTGCAGGATGAAAATGATACCGAGAAAATGACTGAAAGCTTGAATAAATCGTCATCCAGCAGTTCAAGTGATGAGGAATCTTTCATTATAGTAGATGCAGCGGAACAGAAAGAAAATCTTGAAGCCAAAGCTCTTACTCCCACACGAGAGTTTACATATTCTTCAAGCTCTTCTGGAAGTGAAAGTGAAAGAGAAGTCGAGAAGCCTGCAGAATCTTTTATTATCCTTGAGGACGTGAAATCTAAAGATACATCATCAAGTAGTAATTCCGAAAACGAAGAAGAAAAGGATGAAGACCGTAGCACTGGCGATAAACCAAAGCAAATTCAACAACCCGGGGACTCTGATGAGGGAAATGAAGTTTCTGTGGTTTCTAATGAGATGCAGAAAACGACAGCAGAAGATTCTAGTAGCAGTAGCTCTGAGGAAGACAGTAGTGCGGCAATTGTTATAGAGCCAGAGTCTTTATCTTTGAGTTCTAGCTCAGAAAGCGCGGAGGAAGAAGAAAAACTGAAAGATCAAATTGATGAACTTGAAAAATCTAGTTCTTCCAGTAGTAGTGAATGCGATTCTCCTGCAAATACGGGTGACGTGGAGATAGTAAAGTCGTCTTCCAGTTCTAGTTCCGATGATGAAAAAGATGAAGTGATAGAAATTTCGCCTGAAATTCCAGTGCAAGAAAAACGAGCGGGAATACAAGAAGCATACGAACTTCAGAATGAAGCATCGTTGTCTTCAAGCAGTGGTGAAGACGAAAGTGGAAATGAAAACCCCAAAGAGGTAATTGCAATAAGTAAATCCAGTTCTTCAAGCTCTAGTTCTGACGAGGATGTTGCGGCGATAATACAAAGCAATGCTGCAGAGCCAAATATTAAGTACGAGTCTTCAAATAGCAGCACTTCAGAGAGTGAAGTCGATGATAAAATTCAAGAAAGAGGAAATATTGACAATCATTTACTAACTCCTACTGAAGTGGATGCTCAAAAACAAACTGAATCTACATCCAGCTCCAGTGAAGACGAGGGACAAAAGATTGAGGCTACTGATCCTGATGCTTCTATTGTTTTAGCTGCTTCCAGTAGCAGCTCAGGCAGCGAGGAAGAAACTGGAGACATTGTTCCAGCAAAGGAGAAAAAAGAATTTTCTTCTGACAGCAGTGCGTCTTCAGAAAATGAAAACGAAGATCTGCTTAAATCTGGAGACTTGCAAAGACAGATGTCTATGAGTAGTACCAGCACTGATGAAGAAAATATAAATGTCGCTGTGGCGCCTCTAATCAAATCAGATTTGAAAGCAGAGTCAATGTCATCTATGTCAACAGAATCTTCCGAAAGCGAAAATGAAAAACTGATAGAAGAATCTCTTATCATTCCTACTCCTAGAACCATTCCACACGATGATGTATCCAAAGAATCTTTAGTTGTACCTAAAGAGAAAGAAGCTCGACGAGCAGAAAGTGAGTCCAGTCAATCCTCTTCATCATCAAGCGATGAAGATCATGCTAAGCAGGAGAGCGAAGATGAGAATCTTGTTGTAGAATCTCCTGTCATTCCAAAATCCAGAATCATTGTTCATGAAGATATTTCTACAGAATCCTTGCTACAAGATAATATAGCAGATGACATTTCAAAAGTAGAAGACCGTGCATCAAGTGAATCTTCTTCAAGTGAAGAGAGTGAGAAAGAGATAATTCTTGTAGGTAAAAAACAAGACGAACTTGATATAGCTGAGAATGAATCATCCTCTTCCAGCAGCAGTGACGATGAAGATGAAAAAATATTTACTGAGAAACTTGCGCCTGAAGGCATTGAAATTCCAGTGGTTGAACCTCAGATACTCAGTTGTAAATCAATAGAAGAAGAGTCGATTCGAAAGTCTAATAGCAGTTCCGAAAGTGAAAACGAAGAAAACAACCTTGATATCTTAGTTTCTCCGGAAAAATCATCATCTAGCTCTACCTCAGATGATGAGGAATATCAGTTGAAAGAAATTTCTGATCAAATAGAACACAAGTCAACTCCATCTCCTGAAGATATTGTACCATACAGTTCCGAAAGTGGAAATAAGGAAAAATCAAAGGATGATGCCTTTCTTGCTCCTGTGAAAACAGTTGAACGCGAGGAATCATCCAGTAGCAGTTCCAGTAGTGATGATGAAGAAATAGAAGAAAAAGCAGAACTTGTAAAATCGAACACGTCGTCGTCCTCATCCGGTAGTGAAACTGAGAAAATAGAACTTGAGGAGGACGTCGACTTTCGCAAGGCGGATGAAAATATTGCCCCCACAGATGATGCTGAAGATACTGGTTCCACTAGTTTTCCAGAGAGTGAAAAAGAATCTATACCACGCGTAGAATATAATCAACAAAATTCAAACAGAAGTGAGCAAGATCCTTTTTTAGCAACAAAGTCCCCCTCCAGCTCATCCTCAGAAAGTGAACTTGAGGGTAGGAGCAATGACACTCAAGATGAAAAGGAAAAGAAGCTTATACATTCTCAAGTCGTCGGATCATCATCATCATCAAGTAGTTCTTCGGAGAGTGAATCTGACGTTGAAGAATCAAAAACCAAGGTTCCCGTGGAGTTTGAAGATCATCTCGAAGAGGAATCCTCCGGTAGTAGTAGTAGCAGTGATGAATCCGGAAACGGCAAGGAAGAGGTTGTTGCAGAGAATGTAATATCGTCAGAAGTAACCACAGAGGAAGCGGAAAAAAATACTGAATATCTTCATTCTTCTTCCTGTAGTAGCAGCAGCGAATCCGATGATGAAGAACCGAAATCTCCTGTACCTGAAAAGCATCGAGATGACATAGTATTCACCTCAGGATGGAGAAAAGCGGTAAAATTGCTGGATTTGATTCGAGCACGACTTGTGCTGGAATCAACTGTGAAGAAACTTGAATTCGGAGAAGTAACTGAAGAAGAAGTCAAGAACGGCCTCAAACAATATCTAGTGGGAGATGAACCGATAGCCGGGCTAATCCGAGTTGAGACGGGAGAAAAAATATCTCTATTCAGTGCCTGTAAACAAGGGATAATACGAAGAGGAACAGCGTTGAGCCTTCTTGAAGCTCAAGCAGCAACTGGAAGTATCATTGACCCGGTCTCTGGTAAGAAGATGTCAGTTAAAGATGCAGTTCCGGTCGGGCTGGTTGACAGACAATATGCTGCTGTTTTGGAGAGGGCTGAGCGAGCTGTTTATGGTTTCAAATCTCGATTATCTCCCGAACCAATGTCGCTTTTTGAAGCTATGCAGAAGAACCTTGTTGTAGAAAATCATGGTATAAGACTTCTAGAAGCTCAGATTGCTACAGGAGGTAATATCTCATTTATTTTGCCTCGTAGATTTAATCAGGGAAAAGGTTTGATGGAATGTGAATGGGTGAATTCTTTTTTTACAGGTATCATTGATCCCATAGCGAACCACCGTTTGCCAGTCGAAGTGGCGTTCGAGAGGAAATTGTTTGACCAAAGGCTTCACCGAATTTTGGAAGATCCATCGGATGATACGAAAGGCTTCTTTGATCCAAATACAAAAGAGAATTTAACCTATCTTGATCTCATGCAACGGTGTATTCTTGACAAAGATACTAACCTCCGATTGTTGCCCCTGTTTGAAGGCGAAAAAAAGCGAGAGTACACAGAAAAGCACAAGTCCAACGGGGGGCGCAATAGTGCACGTAGTAGCATGGGAAGTTCTAGAAGATCAGAGAAAGACTAACCTTGTATTGAATACCTATGTTTTACTAATGAACATTACCATTCTTTAAGCTCCAGTTGTAATGGATCAAATTACTAACAGTTGATATTTATTGTATACCAGGCAAAGAAGAACATAAAGCCATGATAAAATGAGTCGAGCTGGATTATGCTTCATGTATTAACTTTATAACGTCATTCGTTTGCCATAAACAGTATTATTTTTTACTACTCGGATCATTTATACTAGAATTCTATTTACTTTTTACTAGATTTCTTTACTTGCACACGTTCTATTTTTACTGACAGTCGACTCGAAATACAAAAATGTGTATGTGTAATATTAATTGATGGTAAGATGGTAAGAGAGCTCCTTGCTAATCGATTTGTATTATTAATTTCTTCATTGTTTTGTTTTGAATGTCCCTTATAATATAACATCTTCCTTCACGTGAGTGGAAAATATATATACTATGAACAAGCATTTTATTGAGAGAAATTACTAAAATTAACTTTATGAAGAAAATGCTTTAACAATACGTAATTTTGTTGCCATATATTTTACTCTGGTGTCATGATTTGAATTTAGTGTTTACTTGAATAATACAACCTTATTGCCTTACTAATATTAGCTTGAAAGCTGGTATGTATTTATCATGACCACACAAACATTTTGAAACCACTAGAAAGGTAAATCATCATCATCTCTTTAGTGGTAATTATTCTACAACAGCTTGAAATAGAATTGGAAGAATAGTTGCGTTCAAAGGTCAATTTTGTAAAACCATGAACATAGAAACTGTGTTTTTTAGGCAAGGCCAATGGTGAATTGAAATTTGTTTTCCTATTTAACATATATTTCAATTGCAGGACAAAATATCATGGTATGTTATGGAGAATGAAATATATAAATATTCATGATAACTCTAAAAATGACAATGTTAGATAGTCCATCTTTATTTTCCTTCGAAGTTGCTGTTGACAAACTGTATATTAGAAAAGCAGTGATTTGTCATGTTCCGGTCGTAGCATTTCGTTTATTGGATTATCCGACCATAGCAGTATCCTTGGTATCCGACGACGATCTAAAAACGCTGAAAAACCTAGCCAAATCCAATCCCCATGCACTAGACAGCACATATCAACTTACACAATTGCAACACAGCACAGGAACTTATATATTCAACGAAGGAAAATCATGTTTGTTAAAGAAAAATGCTTCTGATCTTGCTGTCAATTTGACAAGTACACCTTTGTACTTGATGCTGATGGACGTTTTACCAGATGTACCGAAACTGGTGGCGTCATGTTCCTTGAGCCTCGACAGTATTATGAAAAGAATTGTTCGTGATATTTCAGTGAACGGTATTGAAATTCCTTCATCCCACGGAGAGACAGATCTATTTCCTCTTTACAATCTGATGGGTAGTAAAGTTGGCGAAGTTAACCTTGGTGTTAGACTGATTAGTCTTGGTATTTCAATGTTGCAACATGTCTCGGGTATTTCTGAACCTGGTCAAAGGAGTGCCCTGGATGAGAAAATATTGACCCCAAAGAGCTCAGATGGCTCAGATACTTTGACTAGTAGTAAAAAAGCAGAGAAACTTATAGTTAAGAAATTATCTAAAGATGACGATAAAGAAAATAAAGCATCAATGGAAATACCAATTGCTGATAAGATAACAAAGATGAGAAAACCATCAAATGCAAGTCAAGCTTCTGCATCTGTGAATCGTTCTCGGAGTACAGGGATGCAGGTACCTGTATCATCCAAAAGAGGAGTAATGGGTTCATCAGAAAATATTTACTGTCCTCCTGCATTGTTCTACAATAAAAATAACGACCCTCCTCCAAAACCTATGCCCAGAGTCCCAACTGATAGACGTCACATTGAGTTTGCCCAGTTTCCTGAAGATCTGGATGAATCTGTATCTGGTGGTTATATACAAGACAGATGCCTAGAACCTCGACCTATGACCATGAAAAATTACAGCGAAGAACATGTGGCAACACAGTATACACAGACTGAAAATGCTAAGGCTGGAGAGGCACATGGTTTTCCATCATCCCTAAGTGAATTTCCAATACTAAAAGCATTAATGGAAGAAGTATCCAAATTGGGTTTGAAACAAGAGCAGTCCAACATTGAACCAAAATCAGATAGTGAAAAAAAAACTCTGAAATCTAGAACCGAAAGATGTTCGTCCAGGCCGCGTACTTCACTTAAAACGAGTGGTAAATTTGGACTCAACAAAAAACAGGCAGAGCCGAGACAACCTTTACGATTCGGCATGACAAATACCATGAGAATGCGCATAGCTGCGAGTAGAGCAGAGCGCGCTAAACGAGAAGAGGAAGCTGCTATGCATGCCAGACTTACACCAACAGGACCTCAGAGCCTTGGTCAAACATTTACTAAGTTTTCTAGAGAGCCTCACAAAAGAAGGAAACGTATGGTTACAAAAGCATCCGGACCTGACCAAAGCATGTATCGCAACATAGGAGGAAGCACCTTCCCTAGGAATATTCAAGCACAAACTGTATTTCTTGGCCATGTTGCAGGTAAATTACTAAATATAACTAAAAAATATTGTAGCTCCATTGTCATGTTACTGTAGGGGATGGCCAACCTTACATTCCAGCACTTTTCTCGCACGAATTCAGATGCACTCTACAGCCCTTGTTCCTCTCATTCAATTCCCATGAAACTATGTTAATGTAGACATATTTAGCATTTCACACGGTTGCTTGCTTTACGCTTTACTTGAATTCCTGCTATAGATTTTAATCAAAGGTTTTTTTTCTTTTCTCAAAAGGCTTACTTATTTATTATTTTCATTTGGTAATGCAAATACTTTTTCCACTGATGTCACACTGCCATCAATGCTTCATAAAACCTTACTGAAGCGTACGCTTGCGTACACTTCCTTAGAGACAGGAATGGTTGGATAGGGATTTTACATATTATTATCAATTGATTGATTGTCACAATACACAGCAATTTAAAAATTTGTTATAGATGTGCAGTATACTATACTGTATTCTCGTAATCTTAAACTGGATTATTGTTATAGGTCATGAGGAGGCCACAGATGTTGATGTTCCTTCTCTACCTCACATAACTCCTGAATCTCAGTATGAATACTTGAAAGAACAAGCGAACGATGATGACTTAAATATCGATGACCTTGTGATTATAAAAGAAATGGGAACTCCGAGAGCAGGCAGTCGTCAAAGTCAGAGAAGTATCGAGATTCGTTTACCCACTGCTTCTACAGATTTCCAATCCGAAGGGGAATGGGACTCAACCTTCAGCGATAGAGAAAATCTTGTAGAACTTCAAAGAGTGAATGAAGCAATACAGAAAGGAAAGGAGGAGAGGTTTGAAAACAATCAGCCAGGATTCTACACTCCCGCAAAGACCAGTGACACGAGTAACATCCGAGAATCAGATGAGAGAAGTGAAAAATCTGACTGGGGAGATGAGGATGTTCAGAAATCATCTGATGTATCTGCTTCTGACAGGTACAAGTATTCAGATGATTTCGAAGATGATAAGACGTGGTCGGCAAACCGTACACCGTCAGTGACTTCTTCTAAGATTATTCTGGAACAAGATGAAGAGGACGAGCAGAAGAATGAAGAAGATGCTACATCACCAATGAAATCTATGGATTCAACCATGACAACCAATCACACATCGGACTTTACGAACAGCTCTGAACATCCACTGATTATGCAGATGGATCAATTGCAGAGTGCAAGTAAGCAGAAGATTTCAACCTCTGATGACGAATTCGATTCATCTTCCTTATCTAAAGGAACATCATCAGTCATTACTACACTCATGACACCATCTAAGACCGGTAAAATAAAAAATAAGACAGCGTCTAAAAAGATGAAAATCGGAGGCTTGTCTGTGCCTGAACCAGTGCCTTCTGATTCACCCGTGATTCAGTCAATAAATACCGAATCCAGCACATCACAAAGCTTCCCTGATCCCCATGTCAAGCATGGATTGGTTTCGAAGTCACCTAGGGTTAAGAAGAAGTCAGCAAACAAGGAAATACATTTCCCTGAAACCTCTAAACTTAATAAAACATCAAAGAGTGTAAAAGCCAAGAAAGATAAGGGAAAAGAAATGACCCCATCTCCTCCATCTACAAGGAAATATTCTCCAATGTCTTCCCCGGATTCCTCACGAGAGAGGATCAACAGGATATTCAGACATCCTGGTAGATACACCAGACCGTCTAGTTCCGGTTCTATAACGGATTATTCGGAAGTTGACAAAGGGAGGACAGTGAAGAGATCTGACTCAGTGAGCTCTTACCAACCCTCGGATTGGAGCGACATGAGCAACATCAAATTGTCTGACAACCTGAGCGATATCCTCAGTGAAGAACACAGTTCGCAAGTGAGCGGACGCAGTGCTATATTGTCTCCTGATAGCCCAAAGCAACTCTTCATCAAGAGACCGCAGTTGGATCCCTCTGCCAGATTGGGTTATACCACATGAATACTGTTGTTACGATCAACTTCAGATAACTTATTCCCCAGAATTACGCAGTTTTGTATATAGAAATATTTACAATATAATTTTCTTTAATGTAAAGTTGTCTGATGGTACAATGACAAAGTATTCACAATAAGCAAGTATTTCCAAACGTTAGATATATTCCTTACAAAACCAACTCCAACTTTCTTGATTCCCTCTCATCTGAAATTACATTCTGTTCGTTCCATAGTTCTTCTGGCCGATGCAAAATTTACTTCAAATTTTACAAACGACAGAAACGTCTTCGGAATGCGAACAGTCGCTTAATCCCCACGCGTTTTTGTCACATGCCTTAATAGTACTTTCGTACCCTTGACAACGGACTTCGTCCAACCATATCTGTCCTGTGCCTTTACCAAACCTAGCGCGATTGTAGTAAGTTTGCGCTTGCGTGTATCCCAACATGCGACAGATAACATGCGCGTCGTTCATGTCCCAAGAATCGTCACATATCGTGCCCCATTCGCCGTCGTACATGATCTCCACACGTCCTTGATGCGTTGTGGTACCGTTGCTCACAAGTCGAACTTGTACTCGACTGTCTAAAACGAACGACAAATGTTGATGGTAGTAAGGCCAGCTCACAGCTAGCCAGGATTCTTAATTCAAAGATAACAGTACATTTCACCGTACCTATGTCTTTCCTGAAGGATATCTTTCTTGTTGTGGGATGCACCACGGTGGGAATAACTTCTTTAGCGCAAGCACTTGGATTTCCCCGTCGCGACGGGTCTACGAGCTTGTAAATGCTACCTCCGCGATGACCCGCTCTAGCTCGAGTTGTTGATAGCATATAGACTTCGCCTGTATATTGGTCGCGTATAAATAATGATCTATGCTAACTCCAACAATCAGTATAAACGAGGCAGGATTTAGCAATAATTCAAGTTGTTCACAGGCTTATTGCTCACCGGTATCTGATTATTCCAGTATATATATAAATTAATGAAACATGCCGTCATCCTTTAAATTTAGGGTCCCACTGATGAGTTTGATCTAGAATCCACAAGTACGTAATCCAACCCTGAGTATAAAACCTAATAGAGTAACTGAAGGTTACCGTCTTCGTTTTCGCCGAAAGATAAAATATACTTCGAGTAGCTGCTTTGAAGTCCTCCGTTTTTGCATACACTTGCGCCTCCCATACATACAGAACGCCGTCGCCATTCTCCACTCTCATTTTGTTGTAAAAGAAATAATTTTCTGTAGTATCAAGCAATCCAATAAAATATATGGGTATCTTATCTCTCAAGGTACGATTTCACCGTTCTATTCAACTTTACCTACCCATTAGTATAATCTCCGAAGATGTATTTGCCTTGAAGATTTGGGCTCTGACAGCCTCTGTAAACATAGCCACCCGTGACTGATTTTCCAACAGAATGATGATAAGCGTGGATAGGTGGTTCGTGATTTTCTGTCAGAAAAAGACAACCTTACTTTGTTTATCAAGATTTAAAACTTTTTTTATGGAGTATCCAAGTGATTACTTTTTTATAGCAGCACTTTTATTGATAACTTATGACAATGAGTTTTGACTGCTGAAGCTAATAGCTAAGCTACGCTATTAAATAGCGTACATTGTGGTAATACTAGCATGGGGTATTTCCTAGGTTTGTTTAATGTTAAACTTTTGCTACCGTCGGTCGGTCGTTTGCCTTCTTCGCGATTTGTAGCCTGGAACCACTTCTTTAATTTGTTTAAGATTTTGTTTTAGATGATGCGAATGTAAAGCTATATCCTTACCGAATACGCCGTCTAGCGGATGTAATACTTGGAATAATAACTGGTATGTGTATGACAATATATTTCGTACAGAATATATTTTTTTCATACTCACCTACAAAATTTGTATTACAGATGCTTTTGTCATAGCAAGAAAACCCCTCGTATGCTCTCCACCCATAGTTGGCCCCCTTCTTTATTATGTCGATCTCTTCGTATTTATCCTGCCCAACGTCACCACAGAAAATTCTTCCCCTGTTTCTCCCTGGTAAGAGATAATTTAATAGCTATCAAATGTCTGGGATGTTGTCCTTTAATGAACTAGGAAACTCGCTACGAACCGTTTTTATCACCACGGTCGATGGAACAGCGCCACATATTACGAACTCCAAGAGCGTATATTTCTGGCAGGTAATTGGAATTACTGACAAACGGATTAGTTGACGGGATAGAATACGGCTTTCCTCTAGGTCCTCTGGTGTTAATATCAATGCGCAGTACCTTTCCAAGCAAGGTTTTCCTGTTCAAATATAATTGTATCGCATAGATTCAAGTACACCTGAGTCACCAGACCCAGAACCGTTAACAACAAATTCATTTCCCATCTCCGAGTCTCACTCAAAAGTAAATGAGATAAACTGTCTGTTCGTATGAACGTGAACATGTACAGTTCATCTTTTATTCACGTAAAGATAACTGAACAACTCTTACTTGTTTTGTCCATTGCCATGCGGTCCGAACGGATCTCCCGCCTTACCTCCATCGCCAACGAATATGTACAAGAAGCCATCATCGTTAAATAACAGTTGTCCACCATTATGATTGCCGGCGGGCTCTTCTATTTCAAGTATGGACCGCTCTGTGCTTACATTGGCTCTGTTCATATCAGTACTGGAAACCTATAAATAAGTGACGTCAAAGAGACTTTGTAATATAAATAACGGTTTTGAAACGAAAATTTGCGTAAGTCCCTCAGTTAGTTGCAGCCTAGAGGCCTACAGTCGTAATCCTGCTCTACACATGCATAGTCGTGACTACCTGTTGAATTACCGCTAAGAATAACATAGTAAATCATAGCCTCCCTCACCTTGAATTCGCTTATTCTAATGAACTGTGTTTTCCTTAATTGTGTTGAATAATAAATGTAAAACAATCCGTTAGTTTTGTAGTTGGGATGGAAAGCTATGTCCAGTAATCCTCTTTCGTCATACGATCTGCACGTGGAAGAAAATTGCTTGATATAACAACAGTTTTCGTTTCAAGAGTAAGAGTATAATTTCGTATCGATATAATACAGCCTATGAACTTACCCTTCGTTCACGAGAACAGCGTTTCGTATATTGAGAAATGCAATAGACAGTCGCGTAAGATCTGGTAAAAAGACCCAAATAATTCCACGCTGCTCGACAACAAAAAGTCTGCAATTGAAGCGTATCAAATTTAGAGGGGTACCCATTACCCTGACCCAGAGCAACTTAATAAGATACGATGTGAAAATAATTACAAAGAATTACATACCTATGTGTTCCATCTCCAGAATGCCTTGCAGAAACCGGATTGTACAAACGATTTGCAACCTCTTTGACGCATAACCTAACGCATGCTCCTAGATAAGGAAGAAATTCTCTCATGGACTTTGCAAAAATGTAAGTGTATATATATCATTTCCTTCATTTTTTCGCAGTTGCCATATTGTCGCTACGTCAAGTCAACCACTGTACATGTTTATACATCATAGTCAAATAGTTACCGGTTGTTTGATAGTACGTGACTCTTCCCAAATTGGTAGATAGTTTTTGATTCGTTTTCAAGTCGGGATAACAATAGTCAGGATCTTGCGCTTTCACGGCATTACAAAATCTCTTTGGGTTCGTCTCAGCTAAGAGTATTAGCTCAGGACTCGTTGTCAAATGCTTCACGATAGTTGAACATTGCGATATCATGCTTAGGCAATAACTCTTGCATAATCCTGGCATGGATGTCGCCTCCATTCCGTTCTCTGTATTGTAAAGATGGGCTGCGTATGGTGAACATTTCTGTAACGGGAATTGACTGGTAATAAATCTTTTTGTTGTAGCCGATAGTTTACATAGTTCTGTGTTCAATAAAATACTAGATTTGTAGACCGCGGTCAATAGAACACTTTAATACAACTTCGTAAAAGAGGGTTACCTGACACGCTAATAACCTTAGATAGGAGAAACATGATGACCGCTCGAGTTCTGTGAGTTTACTTGCAATATCGGCCAATTTTGTCCCCAGTTTTGATTCCGCTGTACTATCGCAACATCCAAAACTTTGATATTCGAAGCACATAGAGAATTGCTCTGTTGGCCTTTGAATAACATACACTTTTGTTCCGTTAAAATTGCTACTGGATAAGTACGAATATTCTCAATAACTACATATACGATACATACTTGAATGGTGGTAGAAAATCCAAGCATTGCGGATGAGAAAGAACTTTTTGCAATAGAATAGCAAGCACCAGGACGATGGTTACATTAAATTTGACACTTCTCTTCGACATCTTTCTATTTTTTTAATCTAGCAATTATAAATTGTTGTCATCATAAACTATAATGTACATACATTTCAAAATCCGTTCATGTCGTCTATTCTTCAGCATAAAAACTGCTCTCTGAATATGAAATGCAACGACATTCGTATCATGTAAAAGCGACTGGCTTTTGTCTCTCTGTGTGACATGTTGAAGTACACTTTTATATAAAAGCGAAAGTTTCGTCCTCGTGACTTTGTACAATAGACTGATCACAAATAAGACTTCATTTAATATCTCGAGGCTATGTTATGAAATGGATGCTGAACAATACTGGTCGATTGCTTCAAAAAAGAAGCCCAATAGCTAAAATCCTGAGAAGTACTAGACCTACCTACTGCGTGTGAAATACAGCAAATGTTCCCAATCTAAATCCTGGCGTTTTAACAACTAATACTACGTACTTGGCGTACTATGGCGAACGCTGTAATTTCTGGTACAGGTATTTCATAAACCATTTTACTCAATTGCATTGCGGTCACAACACAGTGCATACTGCAGACGTGCTCTAGTTTAGTGAGATTAGTTACTTGAATAATGTATACCGTACTCAGTAATTTGATATGGTGTAGATTTTTATCCAACTGGTGTTCTGTTTTAGCTGTAATATTTCCTGCGTGACTTCGTACTCGATCTTAATCACGCATGCTAATACTACAGATGAATAGTGCGGCTGTGTTGAATCTCATAAATACACGAGAAACTGTGTGTGTGTTTGTCGGATGTTCGTTGTTTCGGCGCTCCGAAAATTTGCACGGGGATCGGTTTCAGGCGCGAATGGGTTATAGGCTATTTTTTTCGAATAAGGGCCCTAAATAAAGAAGAAACTGTGTGTACGTGTGTTTGTCGGATGTTCGTGTGCCCATAACTCGGAAGGTTCTTGACTAGGCGCTCCGAAAATTTGCACGGGGATCGGTTTCAGACGCAAATGTGTTGTAGCCTCCTTTTCGTATAGTGGTACCCATCGCGGCTCCAGATCACTTTTTTAATTAATTTGGGTGTGATTTCGAAAAAATTCTTATCATTGGCTAATGTGACATCACAAACTTGATAAATCGGAGACTCGATTGGCTAGAAATATAGTTTATGGCGCCACAAAGGCTTTGTTCTACTACGGAGAGGATAAAATCCTAATTAGGGTCGCTCTAGCCAAAATAAGAATCTGGAAACATCATTTCCCTTTACTTTGTTCGGGGCCCGAGCACGTTCGGGTAATTTACCTGAAAATATCGATCCTGGAACAGATACACCTTAAAATGCTCTGCTAAACGCCAGGGATATTTAGGGGTCTGGGAGGGAGGGGGATAAAATCCTAATTAGGGTCGCTCTAGCGGCCAAAACAAGAATCTGGAAACATCACAGCTAGTTTCAAATAAGATTCTAGATAGGTTTTACATATTGTTTTATTTCAAATACACATAGTTAACGCATATACCAGGTATATATATATATATATGGAATCTAACAGATTACATGCTGAAACAAGACAACGTAGGAACTTTGAAAGAAAGAAGTCCGAATGAGTTTTAAATTGTAACTTCCTATGCAGTTGTCTCTTGTTTTGTCTTCGACTTTTATCCCATTAGAATACCCTTGCATCTATTGCTTATCTTCCTGCAGTTGAACAAATAGAAAACAGATTATTATTATTAATATTATTGCAGTAGTGCATTACTGAATTCGTAAGATTTGACACCAAATCTTAACACGGCCTTTCTACTGCCCAACGCATATTTATTACACTCACTTATGTAAGCCCAAAAAATGCAAGGTATACTAGAATAATACTAAATTCACTGTAAATTTCCCCATTTGATTTGTACGTAATACTTAAGTTATCTTACTGTGTAAGCTGAAACATGTAGATACAATATCTTTTTTGTCCAAGATTTAATCGTACGAGAGCATTTGTCTCGTACAACATCAAGATGAGCAGTAAAATACAGACACATATCAGAGTTCCACGAATATTCGCCATAGCTTCTATTTGCAACGGAGGTTCTTTCAAACTAAACAACTGACCGACAACTAACACCTTTCCCAACGCTTATTTGCGTATTACTGCTAGCGATTGCATGTAGTCATGCATTAGTCATTCGTAAGTGAATTAGGATGACGCGATACCAAAATACTGGTTAAATCCGGTGCAAAATTCCCTACTATCACTATTTGATATATCTTGTATGTCCAATATCAGTTCAGAAGAAGAATCTCGAACAATTTGTGGATGTTGACGGTTTTCGATATTTTTAGAATTTATTTTTTTCAAAAATTTGTGTACTATCGTGGTATCAACATTTGAATAAATGCGACATGACTAATATCTTTAAGATACGTTGTTTCAGTCGAAAATTTATTATCAATACACCAGCATATTTGCATTGCTTATTCCTCTAGGGGTCATGATCCTTTCCATGTTCTTTTCAAACAGATCCAACAATGACACACAGTAATTCCGTAACTCCAAAGCTATCAGTCTCAATGTAACGAATTCCTTAACGTCCAACTGTTCCAAAGCGGACACGTAATCGCTGATTCCATCGTATTTCACAAATTTCGACACCACTTCAGCCCTTGTCAAATGATACACAGACAATGTCTTCAAAAAGTTGTTACTATCGTCTTCTACTTTTCGAACCTCTTCTAGTATTTCTTCTTGAACTTCAACGCCGAAGTTGTTACCGTCTTGTATTTCTGGTATTTGAAGTTGTACCCACGTCTTTACGGTATTGCAGCATTCAATGAGCTCCCTAATTTCTGGCTTGAGAACGTCTATCAATTTACTGATGTACGAGTTGCATTCCATCAATGTATTATCCATTTCTTCATCGCATTCATCTTCTTTTTCGTCTGGATCTTTGGTCTCGTGTAGTTTTCTTTTGAGTTTACGGTCGCTCATCTCTTCCTGTTCATTGTCCGACTGCATCGGAGTGAAATACTGTTCGTCTTCATCCTCTTCTCGTGCTTCTCCTGCTGCCTCTTTCTCCCGAATTTCTCGTCTGGCGTTCTGACAACTTGTGCGAACAATTTTACAGACCTGTTCGATGGTGTCTTTGCTAAACATTGGGTCGTTTAACATTGTGTGTAACCTCTCGCACATCTTGGGCAATGTGTCTTTGAACAACTGGCTGGCTTCTTGCTGAAGCCTGTCTTTGAAATCGTTCATTATCGATGTCCGATTGATCTGGTATTGCAGGAAATTTAAGATGGCCAAGTGCTAATATATGACAATAATTTTTACCTGTTATGACATCACAGAAAGTATAACGTATTCAATAGACAGATGACAGATGACAGATGACAGAAGTTACAGAATTAGCCAGCAATAAAGTTTGAACGAATTGTGTTTATTACATGTAATTCCCCCTAAGTATATAGAAACATGGATACCACTCTTATTAAATTATTTAGAGTTATGTGTGAAAAGGATTATAGAATTGTTGAACGTTTGCTTTTATTCATCATGTCTATCTCGTAATGTTGTTACTTTCATCATAATATGATGACAACTGAGGAGGCTCTCAGCAGCCAAATTTCTGTGTAGACATTATCATCCAATTACGCCACAACAATCATAAATAAGTTTTCTGAATATAGGGTGTCTTCCGACTCCAGTTAATTGACCATTCAGTTCCGGGGAGTAATCATTGTAGTAGTGAGAAATAGAAGAGATCACCAACAGTAATCAAAACCTCGTGCTTCGACTTTTCTGATGTTTTTTTTGCTTGTTCTCTCAGATAAAGATTGGCTAACATGCGTATGCGTACAGACGTAGTCCTTTGTTTCTCGTTTGATGTTCAATACGTTTGTCACATTCGTTTAGATGAGGTAGCATCATCATGTATCGTAAAGTAGAAGGAAGGAAAAGAAAGCAAAATGATTATGCTAAAAACCTGGAGGCATATTCCAAAAATTTGTACAAATTTGAAGACAGCTTGATATGTTTGCGGCGAAAACAACGACATGTTGTAAAGGTAACATATAGGTAACTATAGGTTAAAAGATAATATTGGCTCCATAGCATATAGCTACGTTTTATGTTTTGGAAGACACGGAGGACGGTTCGGGTAGGACTTTGAATTTTGTAATTTGTTTTTATTACATTACTGGACTGATTTTGGCACTAGCGCAGCAGTGTGTTTCTTCCCAGTTAGGTTAGGAGCTACTTAGCAGTAATCCTACCCCTCACCCAAACCTAGGGAGGGATCACGCTACTGCCACATTACTGTGATTTTGCCCTGTTGTTCAAGTGTTCGAATTACATAACCCTTAGTAAAAGCACTTTGAATAAAATATTGAAAAACAACCATTTCTGCATAGTTTTCATTTCAGTTGTAAGCATTCTACCATAAAAATTGCAGTAAATGTTTGTTTTAGAAAACTGAGAAAAAATCGTTGATTGAAGATGAAGATTCATCTGGGCCATCGAGTTCATCAATGCAATCTTACAACATCCAAGGTGCTGTATCAGATGCCCAGCAATCGGGTAAGATGACTCTCTAGCAGTTTCATCTTGAGATTTGGGTTGAGAAAAAATGAATTTGTTGTTTACTCGGGCATATATTATTTAATAACAGAATCACTTATACATTTTCACAGATTCTTCTATTGAAACCGTAAGAGATGCTCCACATACTTCGATAGGGGAAGGTATACATCTCCCGATTCACTCGTTGGTGTGTCCATATCATTGAACCACATTTTTTCTCTGTCCAGATCAGGGAAGGGTGCTGCTTCTTAGTGATTTTGATAGCGATTCATTGTTGGAAAGAACCGATTTCAACAGCATTAAGAATTCTACAATGAATCCAATGGTGAAATCTCTGGGCCAATTTCAAGCTGAATTCTCACCGATTAACAGTAATTAAATATTACTAGAGTTGAATTAGTGTTGGATAGGAGGGTACTATAATGAGTCCCGATTGCAATAAATTATCTAATAACTACAGATTATGTTTTGGGATCTGAAATTGAATAAACTAACTTCTGATCTCACTATCAGAACGTATTATTTCATACAGTTGTTACCCGTAAATGTTTATTTTTAAACTAGTTTGAAGCTTAAGTTATCTTCATAGGTACGTATCGTCAGAAGCAGGATAAGACAGTGGAATTCGCTGACATCATTCAGGTATGTTTTTCAAGCATGCAATTCTGCTGATGAACAAATAATTTTTCTTTAAACCTTTGCTTGAATATAAGAAATCATGTTAATTTATATTCCAGACTGATGGAAAGAAAGGTCATGGCAAATCCAAGGTAGCGAAAGAGACTCCAGTGCATATACGCAGAAAACTGAAAAATTTGAGAAAATTAAATAAAGATAAAATAAGTTCTGATGAAGGTGAGATTTAATAAGTTACTCGTGTAACGGGACAGAGTCGAAATTACAGTAGTTGAAATAAATGATATGACAGGAAAATTAATAAGTCTCAAGGGAGGATTGCTATCTCGTATATAATTGCCCAAAACTCTATGCGTAATTCATTGCTATTTTCCACTTTATCTAGATAATAAGCTTGTAGCTAAATACAGGAGAAAGTAAACTTCACGTTTTCACGTTTCTTCACTTTTTCTTGCTTTCGTCAGAGGGAGAGTTGTTCTTCGACTTGAATCCAAAGGATATCAAGTTACGTAGAAGGAAAGTGCAAAAGAAAAAACAACGAGAGTCTCTAAAAGTTTGGCTGAGAAAACCAGTAGAAAAGGAACGGCACACTAGATATTCATCTAAACTGCGCCCCAACCTTCTTATCTCTAGTGATAGTGTTGACGAGGATTTGGAGGAAAAGGGGAAAGTGTTACCAGACCGGCGGTCCTTCGAAAGTGGTCGAGCGGCGCAAAGTAATTTTGACCGGAATTTCATTTTCTGCCTGTTGGACAATGTTTGGTGATAATATATTAAGCAATATAACTCGGTTGGTGCATGTCTTGTGAAAGATGTAACCAAGTACATGCTACCATTGTAGCATACATATGATTATTATTATAACAACTTCTATTGTCGAGCTATTATTGAACAATGGGTAATTTTGCCCAGAATCTGTCAAAAACAGTACAAGTACAACTTTGATAATAAGGCAGTAGTTGATTATTCCCATCCCTAGATGCTGGAAACTGATAGTTAATGCATTACAAAGTAGCCACTCAAAGTAGTAGTTTTAAGTATTGTAGAAAAATACGAATTATTTAGTTTACTCACCCATACAAATAACTAATTACCTAATTTTTGCGACATTGGAAAATAAAGAAGAGAGCAAAAAGCAAGAGTCATGTGATGAAAGCGATGAACACAATAAGAAGAGACCCATAGTGAAGAAAAAGGTGGATGTAAGAGTGAATTCGGTATATGAGAAGATTAATACAACACCATGTAACCAAATGGTATTTCAATGAAGTTCTTATTCATGTTCATATAGACAGTCAGTTCTATTTTCATGTCAATAATATTCCCTTTCTTTCTAGAATCTAGTAGTTCCCAGTATGAAGACACCCAGCAAAAGATTCCTGACTAGCAGTCCAGCCATGAGACAATCTGGAAGTCTTACACCGCATTCCAGAAGGTCTCTTCTGGTAAGTCTATTGTTCACTTGCTTGCAATAGTTTTGTATTGAATGCATCCCCATATTTATTATTCGTGTTGTTTTCATATGTCACAGATATCCTCCATACATCAAAATAGTCGATTTGACTCGATCGAACTTCGTTCCCATTCCATCGTTCATTGTACAGTGAATAGTGATGAAATACGCCCTTCATCTTCACAATCGATCCATTCCAATTTTACTGGTGATGGTCGAGGTATGTGGTTCTGATTTACTTTGTGGTACTCAATAGAAGTTGTTGTGAATTCTTTAAAAAATTTGTGGGCATTGATGTGAGTATGATCACGTTTATGTTCGTAAAACTGAAAGCAACTTGCAAGTAGCTTAAAAAATGCAGAATATATGAGGAAGTTAAGTCGGCATATTCCATTCACCCTTTATTTACCCCTCTAGTTTCTCCACTTCGTCCACCTCCAATCTAATTTCAATTATCCCTTCAATAAGCACTGCTGTCATATATAATATACCATTTACCCGATTTGGTTGGGATGGATTTTACACTTTCAAATGCTTTAAAATTCCAAAGTACGCGCCATAACAGAACGGCGTTCGAACACAGACGGCGTCGTTGCGCCATCATATCGCATGGTATCACGCAGTTATAATTCAGCAGCGTTTCCACATGTATCGCAGTACTGCGACGTTTTGTTATGGTGTTATAACCCATGTATATCTATCATGTCAATGCCAAAACCAAAACAATAAAAGAGAAAGGCAGACTCGAATGTCGTGCTTTTAAAGCAGAGTGGAGTGAATTATTTTGTTAGGATTGCAAGCGGCAAATTAGACGGCAGAGCATTGTGTTTATAGTGCAATGGCACTACTGAATAAATTACTTCATAATTAATTTAAGAATTGAATTGGTTCTAATTGATCGACAGGATTGAAATTGAAGCTGCCTTCTCCAGAAAAGGATTCGGTTTATATCGTTAACAATACTCCGGAGAAAATAATCAAGAATCCCACCAATGTTCCAGGATCCCCCGGTGAAAACGAGCTTGAGGAGCAATGGGAGGTTGAAAAACAAATAGATGTGATGATTGAGGATGTAAGTGGGATAAAAAATTTGCTAGCTAGAAACATCTATGTATATTAACAGTAACATCCTAGCTGATATTTCTTAACTGTGGATAGTAAGTAGGAATATTATAGCTGTGGATTTAGCTTGTCTGAGTAATGTGTAGCCAACCTTTAACTTGTGTAGCTACAGAACAACGAGGGCAAACAATCAAATTCT
The DNA here is from genome assembly GCA_013436055.1 of Halocynthia roretzi. Taxonomy (NCBI): domain Eukaryota; kingdom Metazoa; phylum Chordata; class Ascidiacea; order Stolidobranchia; family Pyuridae; genus Halocynthia; species Halocynthia roretzi. The sequence continues at coordinate 157,143 of QRAM01000022.1, read as the reverse complement.
ACTCAGAATGAAAAAGCATTACCTCAGGAAGGTGGCAAGTTATGTAATCCTTCTTCGGAACCAGATATTTTTGAAATGGTAACGAAAATGTTTCCGTCCAAAGGTAATACGCCGAGACATAGTCCAACATTCATTTTAACTTGGTGACTTTTGAGTAATCAACAACACGTCCGTTGCTAGAGACTTCCAATCGTCATGTCTTTTCACGTGCGCGTCTTTTACCGGATGCTTCTTCCAGTGGAGTCGATTTTGACATGGTGACTTGTATAATGAGGTTGTCTAATTCCCGCTAGCAGTCTTGAGGATACGGAGTTTAATGAAATGCAGTCTGATGATACGGAGTTTAATGAAATGCAGTTGAGGAAACAGAGTTTAATGAAATGAGTATTTATTCTTGGTGACATGTAAATAAACTTATTTCTGGTTGCAGAGTAATTTATTTAGTACTGGTGGATATATTTTTGCTGTATCTTAAAGTTGGTAGTGACATCGGTCAGAGTATCATGTTTTCAGTCCATTGTAAATTGTAATTCTAGGAACTGTGCCATCCCGTTGTCACTAATACAGTAGTCGTGTATTGGCGTGCTCAAACGAGTAAAAAATCTGTGCTGTGAATATTGTTCTAGCTCGTGTTCAAGAGTAGTATTTATTTGAAGTAAGCAACCGTTTAACGAGTTTTCCTAAGAAACAAGGTAAATCAACAAATCATCACTAGTGTTGAAACTGTGCAAGGGTGTTTACGTTATACGTGAACAATTGAAACCAAATTAAGTTTTAGAGGCTGGACTGGAGATAGCAAAATCTACCTTGGTCGGAACTGAGTTGCCTGAACTTTCTATCCTGCATGGAATGCTGGTTAAGTTCATTGGGGTTTCAAACCATGGGTCCCGGGAATAGGCCAGATAGGCTGCTTCTTTACATCCGTATCTAGATGTAACCCTCGGTTTAAGACTGTGTACTGTTCTGTGGCGATTCAGATAATCGTTGTGTAAACGATAACCCCGGCGCTATCAAACGCTTTTAACTAGGAGGTGTTGTCGCTGATTAACCAACATGCAAAACAAAGGAGGGAAACGCCATATGTTTTTTTGTATGTGCTTGCGATCTGTCGCCTACTTTTTGTGAGTAATTCCCCGCCTGTGTCTGTTTTAGCCCAAGTACCTAAGAAGTATAGTGCTTCCAAGAGTAATGACAAAAATATTCTTTAATAACATATCGAGAGTTCTATTCTCCCACGTGTTTTTACGCTAAATTACTGGTTATTTGTAGTCGTGCTTACGGCATTAGCCCCGGTTTACGTCGCCAACCAATTTAATTCGTGGGACGAGGTATTACTGTACTTAATTTGAAGATGAGCCAGTTTACGTCAACAAATAACTGAGAACAGGATATAAGTAGGTAATTAATCATTCTTAATCGAGCTGCTTGCAAGCGCGCAGTTATAAATTTTGCTGGTGCAAATCTGTTTATTGTTATTTGTTTATTGGATTGCTAAAAGTGATTGATACGTCGGATATTGCCATTTTCCGGCGTTTCAACGTATTAAATGATGGTCGAATCTAAATAATTTATGTTTCTATGTTCCGATTTTGGTTTTCGTGTCACTGTATTTTATGAACGAAAATATTGTCTGCAGATTTGATTTGATCGCGGAACATATCATATTAACTAATCATCTTACAACATCATTAAATATTTATATTGTCATGTGCGGGCCACCTGTTGTAAACGATTTTAAAATTTCCTTTTATGAAAAAATTGCAATCCAACGCCTAAACACAAAATCCACATTCTTTTATTGCTACGATGTTACTACGCTGAATAGGCAGAATAAGGATTCGTCGTGATTCAGATACTTAGGTCACTNAGCATAGCTTAGCTGGAAAATACTTGTAAATTTGCGGAATAATAGCAACTTATGGCAATTGGAATTTTTATGGAAATGAGTTACACGGGAGAGCTGCGTTGATTTTATTCGTTTTTATGTATGCGGTGAAGACGATCTCATTAGAATTCGTAAAAATAGCTTTAGAGGTTTGAAGAGAGTCTGTAAAGTGACTGGTTTAGAACTATTCATCATATTCGTGAAACAAAGAGTCTTGTTTGAAAAAGGAGTGTAGCGACGTATATGTCAACAGCGACAGTTATAAGTAAGCAAGATGGTATGTGAGTAAGCTAATCTGTCAGTAACGCGATGGAAATGGAAGATGAATAGAATAGATTCCGGTTTTACTGTCGAGATGTTCCTTGGAGTGTCATTTGTTAGTAGTATTTCATATTAGGTATAGTAGACTATTATTTAGATCTTCAGTGTGCACTATGATGTGCATCCTTATAATACTTGATTAAATAACTCTCCGATTAACCTGCATTTGAACACGGATCATAATTTTAATTCTACGTAAACATTTGTTATTCCATCTAATCCGATGATACAAGAATATTAAAGAATTGAATAGGGTTTTCTATGTGACTGCTCTTGCAATATGATTTCGTGATTACCAGTGAACAGATCGTAAATGGGTAATCTTTGCGGCGTTGAGCACATACACCGGCCTGTATCGTTCCAGTTTTAATACTAACTTGTGTATATATACGTGCTTCTATTTACTTCGTAAAATAGGTTTCCAACTGGCTTCCGATTTCAAGTAGCTATCAAGATAAAATAACAGGTAAAGATGTGAAAGTAATTAGGAGTCATCTCACATAGGCATGTAGGAAATGAGGAGTCAGGTGACGCAGACGAGAAAGAGCAAGGAAATAGAATTATTACCGCGCACCATTTTCATTGGTGCTATTATTCTTTACACCTCGACAGCATAAAGCACTTTAATTGTTCAAAAAGAACATTTACCCGACTTAAAAAAAAATGGGTATTTTTAAGACTGGCGGCTGAATTTTGTAGTACAGCTGTAGGTTGCTGCTCGGCTGCTTTGTTTTTATACCCGTGGCGTACGTATCCTATATATTCTCTGTGGTATTCTAGATTTTTATAAATTAAATGTAAGTGGAATAATGAAGATCAGACATAACCTGCTTTAGAAGTGTATTATTAGTATCGTCTGAATACATTTTAGTTCTCACTGTTCACTGTTTATTTTACATTCGAAGTATATGTTTGATTCCAATCTAATTCAAATCGTAAGCTCCAGAATCCGATTCACCTCCGGTCCTAAGCTTGCTGAATAAATGGTCCGCTTGAATGAACTATATTATCGTCTAGCCGATATTTTTATACCGTGTTATTTGAAATAATGATCACTAAGATATCAGTTCCTATGGTATATCTTGAAGGAAGGGCAATATGAAAGGTGTTATGCAAAGTTCTACTTTTAACTTATATCCCACATCTAACCCTTCTGAGATGAATGACCACAGATATGCGACATTATTCTGTGTTTGTTAGGACAATATTTACATTCCGATACTGAGGCCATTGTAAGTTAAGATAGGGAATACCTGTATAAAATATACACGGTCAATATTTGAGCAATGAGTTTTAGGCGTTGTCGGAGCAAGTGAAGCGTTGCTTTATATTCCATTTCTAAGCGATCTAAGAGTATGTTCATTACTTTTATTATATTAATGAAAGTGAGTGCTCTTGCGTAGCATTTGGAATTTCTAAAGTAAATCGCTACAGTGTCATTGTTACTCATTCAAATCACCAGCAATCCATGATACTATCAATCACCTACGTCAATATAACTGCCTTGACAGAGATATATTATAATTTGACCCTCAACACATCTTATCCCGCTAATCCAAGCCCCTTGGGCCTCTTTCTCATTAAGAACAGAATCATAAACGATTGAGTAAGTGCTCTTAAATAAATATAAAATACAATGTGCAATGTAAATTGGCTTAATCTGTCGTCCAGTTCGTGTTTGTAATTAGACGATGATATTTTGTTGCTTCCTTGATTTATCCTGTAGAATTTTTAATATAATTCTGTGGCTTTTCTGCTTCGATTTTCCCTGTCGATTAGAATAAGCATACGCAGAAATAAATTCTATGGATCGCGAGTAATCAGAGATACGATTTGTTCTGTTGTATTTTTTAAGAAAGAAGTTCGCTAAGGTAAGGTAAAGCTGTACAGTTAAGTCATATATATATATATAGCGTATAATAGGAGGGCCTTAGTCTTGCTCAGGGCGCAAACAAAAAATTAAAAGTATTAGTACGATAAGTGCTAGCCAGGGTTTATTTCGAGGAAATGCTGCTAAATATCGATAAATCTTTGAGGCAGCTACCATGACCCTGTGTCTGAGAATATCTGAGTAAGAAACATTTGTAATGACTATATTTTTAGTTAGTTAGATAGCGAATCACGCGAAGGGTATAGTGATGTTCTCATTAATTATGGCTTAGTCGCCGTACTTGTGTCAGCAACGCTCGTTAATTGTGCTAATGGTAAATATCAGGAGTATTTCAGTCAAGGTTAGTGAAGTTTTTATGGCCCGAAATATACTACCATAGGAACATAACTCTTGTTTTTATCAATGAATCTAAAAAATTGGTCCTATTTAATATCGTTTCGCATAACGTCGTACTTCTCAAGAACCAATCTACGACTTAATCAATGCCCAATGTATTAATATCTATTAAATGTTGTACTGCTATATATTGAAATACCCTGTCAATGGTTTATATTTGAGGATAAAGCAGCAACAATCTCACACAGTAAAATGATCCTACGAGACTTCGTACGAAAATTTTCTCTAACTTCTTTTTTGAAATTTCAATTGTTCGTAGTTATTTTTCAAATTCAAAATAGTCAAGGTCCGTCATGTCTTCATCTAAAAAGGCGTCAAACATCATATCAGTGGAACTTCGTAAACGGGAAGTTGGCGGACTCGGCTTCTTGGTTCGGGAAAAACGAGGCCAAGCACCGGTTCTTGTATCGGAAATCATTCAAGGTATCTTTGCAAGGATTCGTCCTTCCACTTTGTCAAATATCCGATTGCAAATATTTGGTTTTATTATCAGGTGGCGCTGCCGACGATAGTGGATTGGTCGAACTAGGAGATTTAGTGTTGGCTGTTAACGGTAGAAGTCTGGTGGATGTTGATTATCAAACCGCATTGTTAGCACTCAGAGGTACGATGACATTTCGTTTATATGGAAAATGTTGGCCCGATTTTGCACTTTGCTTATTCTAAAGGCACGTTCTACATCAAGGTGGTTTATCGAATCGTGATTTCTCTAAATCCAAACAACCCACAACGCCGTATATTGTTTATTTTCCAGCCTAAACAAATTTGTTCATAGTCAGGGATTAAGAATCGCATTATGCTATATTGCTTTACGGTACCGATATTGACTTTACTGATACTGATACTACTGTTCTCTAGTCATTTTTCTAACAAGTCAATCGTTCATCAACACCTGCAACTTGGTTATTTGTGTTGACTTTCCTTTTGAATCACAGATGTAAAATCCGGAAATAAAGCTCATCTGATTCTTCGAGCACCTCGCGGCTTTTCAGCAAGGTTGGAAACAACTTTTGACAGCCGCGGAAAAGCCAAGACGATTCGAGTCACGGAACCACTGGACATTCGCGCGAAATCGAAGACTTTTTCAAACATCCTGTCAGATTCGAGAAGTATGTGAACGCGTATTGACTTTGTGTGATGCAAAAGATGAACTAACAACCGGGAAGCTCCCTTTGGTTACTTTTGGTCACAGCCGTGTAGGGTCAAAAAGGAACTTGTAGCAACTAGTAGATTGGGCTTCACCATATAAATATTTCCCTTATTCAAATACACTCCGATTTACACTGAAGGCCACTCCGTGAATATGAGGAACACTTACTAAAGTTCCACTCATCTAAGCGCATAATATTCACAGATTGGCGAGATATATATATAGCCGCTATAGTCGTAGCTAGAGGGAGGCAGAAGGTTGTCCTGGGCGTCAAAATAACATCTGAGTACCACTTATACATGCCGGGGAAAAGAAATGTAGCATATAAACTATTTACAAATATTATTCTCATTGCATAATTGCTTCATGATTGAATTATATATGGGGGGGGNTATAAGAGATTTTAAAGGGGGGGGGGGGGGGGGTCCAAGCTGGACACAACCAAAGCTTTCTACGTCCCTACTTTGGATAGTCTATGGTGACTCATTTTCATGGACCATCTGTGGTGGACTCGTTCACGTACATGGTTATCATACGTTTCAATCCCAGAAAGAGAAAATATTACTTTTATCACTAACCCCTTATTCGCACACTACACAAAAGATCTTTCGGCTTAACACACATTTTAAATATTGCCACTGTCGGAGTGAGAGGTTGAGTGAAAACAGAATCACGGTGTCGAATAATTTGAACCGAACTAAGTACAGTACTAGTATTAGCTAAACTAGAACCTCATTACTGTATATACGAAAAAACATCAAGTACGTGAATTTCAATTCGACTGTTACCAAAACCGACTTCTAATGAATTAAATTAGAAGTGATTCGAAAATGCTGTACCTGCAATATCGATATCATCATCAGTGGTATATCATATCCTGTCTTTTGAGCTTCCAATGAGTTTGACTAAAGCTAGATTCTCTTGAGCTATTATTAGATATCGTTACCATTTCATCCTCATTCTTAAATAACCTTACTTAAATTGCAGCGACAGAATCAAGCTGTCCTTACAAAACTACAGAGGTTATAAGCGAAGCAACGTGCAATTGTTTCATCCCTCAGCCCGATACCTTGAAAACTATAGTAAGTCGGAGAGAAGAGCACAATTGTTCAACGAACGTCATAGAAAAACCACCTATCTCTCGTATATCAACGAACCCACGAGACAAAGAAGTACAAGTCCTTTCGAATACAGAGACCTCCGCTGCAACAGAAGCGTCTTCTCGTATTCTTTCTGCTACTGACATGATGTCGAAACCAACTCAGAATCATGAAGAGAATGATGTTATCGATGGAACAGTGATTGTACGAAAAACTGTCGTTGATTTAACAACTGTTCATCAGGATAAGATCGTCAGCAAAGACGTAGAAAAAGTTAAGATTGTGACTCCAAAAAAGTAAGTAATGTATGTGATTAAGTATGGAATAATGAAATTCTTGACAAAAAAAATGCAGAGGCATCTTTACGCTTCCATTGATGCATTGATAGCGCATGTGTAATACCACCTTTCTGCCGCCCATCCCTTACAGAAATTTAGTCGTCCCCGATCACGGCTTGTATATGGAATTAATCTATCAGGTGTTTGTGGAGTTCCGAGTGTTTATTTTCCTTAGTTCGATGTTATTTTCCCAAAGCAAGACCGAATAATGCATATAATTTTGAATTCTTGTGTCTGGAAGTTTGGTAATTGGCTACTATTAAACAACTCATTCTAGTTGGATTCGATTACCAAAGACTTTTGCCAAATTTTACATTTATTGAATACTTAAAATTAGAATGTTAGATCCTTATTTTTTACTGTCTCCATGTTTTGTTGCATGTTCTATGATCTAAGACATTAGAATAGAATACTTCTAGAAATGCTGAAATGCCTTGGTCCAGGATTTTCTCTCGCCGTGTTGCTGTATATAAATATACAAATATTAACATCCTTGCAATAGCGTTAGGATGAATATTGTTGTCACGTCCTGTTTGTGGTTGTATTTTCCTAAATAATTCCACGAAACGTAAAAAATTCAGTTTTGCGAATCTTATGCTCCAAGTACATTGCTGTGAAGCGCATCAAAATTCAATAAGAATGATATAATTTACCAAGAATTAGCGTGCTTTACTGCAGGAAATTATCAGTGGTTAATCAGTTCTTTTGCCGATATTCTTATCAGTGATATCGTTCTTGCTGTTACTGTGGCTATGATTCATACACGTCATACCAGTTGTGGCCTACGGATTTACATGTCATGTAACCAATCGCCGGTTTCAATTTTTTATTTGAAATTTACTATGAAAGATGAAATTTTGTTCAATTAAGCTGTTTCAGGCCTTACAAATGTTTCAATATTGATATTATTGTTTTCTGATGACGATATTACATACACATAAGGCTATTTCCACTAAAAAATTCACACAAAACCCCCATTTGAATACATGAGTATTGTATGGTAGTGGGAACCCAAACCTGCTTAGGAAAAGCGACCCTATATACTTTGGCAGTATAAAAATAATGAGATCTTCTTCCATGCAATGCATAGCAATTAGTGATTTACCGTTGTAACGTCAGTTCCGTGAACAATGCCAGAATATTCAACTTGCTACTCATTTGATGATGAGCTCATGCTAGAACTTAGAATAGCACTTTCGAGAGAATTCCATGTACTCTAACTAACGTAACAACAATCTTGAAATCTTGAAATCTTGAAAAATTTTTTTAGAACGTCCAGCGATGAGACACCAACTTTTGCCAAGCTCCTCAATTGGGAATCGGGCGAAAGAGTGAATGACACCCTTCATTTAAAATCGCGAAACGTGGTAAGCTGCTTAGATTTAGAATAGATGTAGCTTCTTCTTCGTGAGAGTATACTTTTCGCTTATAATCATAGTATTACATTCCCCTTTCATTGGAGGGCATCATTATATCGGTTCATGATTTTTGTCTCGTATTAACATGATTTTAAAATGTCATGTCAAACCTATCAGTGGAAAAATTTATAATGTAGGGGTGGAACATGGTATTTCTGAGCTATTTTAGAAAATTGCTGGTTAGTTTCAGGTGCTACCAAACGTCATATAAAATCGAATGTCATGCAAAACGAGAAATTTCTTTAAACACTACGTATCCTGTAATTATTCTGGCATTGCTACTTCATATTGTCTTTGATATTCTTCATGCGCAAAAGTAACAATAAAAAGAACATGTGGATAATATGTACATCTGCAGAATATGGGCCTCTGTAGTTAAACTACGATATACCGATAAAACCAGCTATTAAACTAGGCGTTGTTGCTGACATTTCGAGTGAAACTGCCTACCAATACGACCATAAACAGGCCGAGATTAAAGTAAAACTAACTTTTTATCCGTGACGTGTTTAAAATAAGGAAGTGACGGAACGCAGGGTTGTCACCGGATTTTAAAATTTACATATTGGAAACATATTTGAAGTTCATTGATAATAGTTAAGGAACCCAGCTACGTCCTGTAAACCAGATCGTACTAGATTGTATTGTAACGCCTGGCGGTATATAATAATATTTTCATTGTTGCATGATTCTGAGTTTCAAAACTGTTCTTTAAATACCCTAGGTTACTACAGGAACGATAAAATCATTCCATAGAAGCTGTAGAGACTGGAATTGGACTTAGTCATTGACTGCATCAGCATACTAATTCAGTACGATATAGAATAAATTCACATATAGTCATGATGGTACATTGGAACGTTCCTGAAGCGAGCGGAAGTAAATTTGCTAGCTCAGAGATCTGCTACTCTACTAGTACAACTTAACCAAACTACCATATATTTGAACTTATCGTATAAAATGAGATGTAACCCGCAGAAATACATTCCAATATTGCCTTCTTTCCAAGTATAAAATTTCATGTACTACTGTAAAACTGGATAATTGTTTTCACGAATTAAGTAACTTTTCTACCTTCCGCTCTTTCCGTGAATATAAGTTCAGATAATAGGAAATTCTTATGGTGGATTCTGTTTCTAGGGAGGCTGCACAAGGAACAAATGCATAGGAAGCGTAATGAACCCAGATCATATGACATTGGATCCACGCAAAGGACCCAAAACAGAAGAAGAAAAACTTTTCCTGGCTACCGACTTCATCAAGCAATATTACGGCGCAATGAAGAGGTATCATGACCTATTCCATATAATTCAATTTCACGGTGCAAAAAGAAGCTTGTACTTGTACTTGACTTACCAAACAAGCACAGTGTGCTAGTAGTCGGTGGTTCATTCCTAGTCCATAAACTCGTGTGCCAACTGTATTTCCTGTCAAAATTTGCTTGTATTGGTTTCAATTAGGGATGATTTTTTATTCTATTGCTTGACTTATGACCCTAGAGTTTCATGAATTTTCGTTTTCAAAACAGAAAAAATGTGGAGGCGGAGAAAAAACGGTTAGTCGAGGTCGTGGAATCGATAAAAACCACAGGTACTTACCAGCTGACGGAATACGAACTAACTTTTGGCGCTAAGGCCGCTTGGCGAAACGCGCCCCGATGCATCGGTAGAATACAGTGGAATAAACTACAGGTATCTCAGAGCGACCTCACTTACTTATTGACTGTTGGCACGACACGAGTTAAACATATGCTGTCTATTCATCTACGTAACTCACATTTTCTTGTTTACCAGGTTTTCGATTATCGCCACGTTCAAAATACGGCACAGATGTTTGAAGCCATTTGTAATCAATTAAAATATGCAACCAACAAGGGAAATATAAGGTAGGAAACTTGAATAGCAACACGGGGGTGAAACAGTCGCAAGCAAACGAAAACACAGCATATCTATAAAGTTTATTTATTTTTTTACTGCTGTCTGGAGGCAATGCCTTGTCGTATTCCTATTTACTTGAGAATATTTGGTTTTAGTGCTTGACTTCATGAAAGCTCCAGTTATAGCCTACTAGCTACTGCGGCTTCTCTCTTCGCTATGCCTGCTGGGCCTCCTGCTTGGCTCTATACCGAATTTGAGACCAAATGATTTTGTACGCTATAGTGCGTTACTCATATTGCGTATAATACATAGTAGCTCTAATGCGTGCGCCATCTCAAGTGGGATTTGAGTCTCTTCGGTACCCAGTGTGTCCAGACCCGATTTTTCTTCGTTCATGCATTATTCTGGAATTCATCTAGCGTTTATGTGACCCGGTCTTTTTGATTAATTTAAATTTATGGGGAATTTATAGAAGGTAAATTTTTTGATTTTTTTTCGTACTGCATTTCCATGTTAATCATCTTCTAATGTATTGATTGGTTTGTCGGTCCTTGTTGCTTGTATAAAATGAATGGTCCATAATAAAGGAATCGCACATGGTAATCAATGTGTTTAAACTCTTTACCGTTCGTCCAGTGCATTTTTTTATTTCCCAGAGATGCATAGACACTTTACATTATTGTAATATGTGACGACTATATAGAATTGTTGTTTCTTAAAACTTCAAGAAATCGATCTGTATCTTTAGTTTGTTAAAGCTAGTTTCATAATGCTATCCTGGCAACGCTATTTAAGCGGGCGATAATATTGAAATTGATCGTTTATTGAAGATGTCTATCATTCATTATTTAAAAAACTGAGCATACTGATTTGATTTGAAAATCTATTCCTTCATTGCCATCTTAACTGATCAAATCATTCTTTCACAGATCGTCTATCGCATTCTTCCCACAACGCACCGACTACAAAAAGGAATTTCGTGTGTGGAATTCACAATACATTAGATATGCAGCGTATAAACAACCAGATGGTTCAATCATCGGCGATCCAGTCAATCTGGAATTTACAGAGGTATTCCATAACATTTTATTGCATCGCATGTGGTATTATTTCAATCCCACACGCAGTTATCCAAGATCTCAAAATAATCATTTAAAAACTAACTTGTGATATTTTATTGCTGTATTTACTCTGTGTCACGTCTATTATGCATGTTTGTTGTCGCTGGGCGTTAGCTTGATATGCTACTTAACGACAGATCACATTAAAACTACTGTCAACCACTACTGGAGTTTCCCCTGTAATAAGCTATGGCTGATAATTCCAAAAATAGAGTATGAGGAATGCAAATTTTTAGCGTGGTGCGTATTTTTCTGAAGATTGCCGATAACAAAATTAGAACAAATAAACGCCCCGTGGATGTTCAAATTGAAAACGCACTCTAATATAGGGCTTATGACCGAGAATATCTGGTGTATATTGCTTTTCACGAAAACAATTGTATTATTTGAGGGGATTTCAATTTTTAGCTCGCAAACCAAACCGCACTTTTCCTCCATTTGATTTCCCGATTTCGTCACAGTTGATCGATTTGAAAAATGGTTGTCCCACGGGATTCAATGCAAATTCCGAAACAAACATAATTCCATAATTCCAACCACGATTATTTCCCGAGTGGCCAAAATGAAATATGAAATCTGTAATTTAGTTGACAATGAAACGAAAAATATATCTAAAATCCAATACGCAATTATTGTGGTGGCTTCACGCTTCACTTTATTAATGCGACTATAGTGGGCTGAAAGTAGAATTTTTATTTAATTTGATCGTCGATAGGCTAATGGAGGTTTGGGTGAATTTCCTTGTTATTCCGACAATGAAAATACGAAAAAATCGCCATGATAAATCTGGCGATCTCTTGAGAAATGGCGACGTTGTTTCAAGACATACAGACAGACGAATAGCCAAACTTTCACGCTTATTATATAGAAGATATCGTGTAGGCGTCTATGTTTTTAGTTTATTGTTTTTTCTGGTAGACGCTACAAATACACTCTCGCTGACAGAGAGGACGACTGGTCTAGTCGGTCTCAGATAGGTTACGTGAAACCGAATTTTTGTACACTGTGTTTTGTTACTAGTTTGTACTACCGAACAGAAGCTTCGATACGTACAACCGACTAGGAATGTTAGTATCGCAATTGTATTATTTCAATGTCGTCAACAATCATTTAATCACCAAGTCAATGTTACGATGCTGCTTACAAGCATTCCAATCCTCCAGCTCTAAATACACAATGCTGCTTACAAGCACTCAATTCATCCTCTCCCTGTATACATGAAAACGTTATACAGTAGATCCACGTCTCTCGGAGATACGTCACGAGACTCTATATTTTCCTCCACCGCTTTCCCACTTAGCTCATCTCTATATTCGATGTGAAAACGCTGAGCAGTAACATTTCCCACCGTTAGATTTAGGGAGTGATCTTGAGTTTCACATATTTTCACTTACTGCGGTGTAATTTTCCACTATTAATGTGTTATTTTCTACTAATCATAATTTTTATTACCGTCTTTAGTATTTCATACAATTCTATTCCTTTTAATCGTAAAAAATCTTCTCAGGGTATCCATCTTTCTTTCTAAAAGATAGCCTAATTATGAAAGTTAATAAAATGAATTTTATTGATGAATTTGTTGATAGAATAATATATACATTCTTTACTTTACTTGACTTAGGTGTAACAGGGGCATAATAAGGTCATATTGTGGTATATTATTTTTCAGCTTTGCGAAAAACTCGGCTGGAAAGGGAACGGTGGCCGATTTGACGTTCTGCCTTTGTTATTGCAAGCGAACGGTGATGATCCGGAACTTTACGAAGTGCCGAAGGAACTTGTTCTCGAAGTTCAGCTTCGCCATCCCAAGTAAATAAACATTTTTTTATCTCATCATGTCATGAGGCAGTAGCGGATTTGACAGAACGGCGTGATCGTTCAATCGTAGCATTTACGATGCGCAATACCTAATTCCTAATGTTCTCTGGCTGGCGCCGGATTCAGACATTTGGAGACCCGGTCACCTCAGGCTTGGGGACCCTGGACATATATATTAAATTACATGAGTCAGCTGTAATTCCCTTTAAACCATTGTGGCAACTATTGGCTAGCATGTTTTCTTCTTTCAGATTTCCTTGGTTCAAAGACCTCGGTTACAAATGGTATGCCGTTCCTGCTGTCTCAAATATGATGCTCGACATCGGAGGAATTGAATTCTGCGCAGCACCTTTCAATGGCTGGTTCATGGGAACGGAAATAGGTCGAGATCTATGTGACACTGTGAGGTACAATGTCTTGGAAGTAAGTTCTTTTTCAATCATAGTAAGTATTGGCACAAATTTCCTTATATCTATACCATTGTATAATATACACAGTACACTACCAACCCCTACCTTGCCTTATCATTAGTTTTCCCGGAGTAACCAAAGTCACATAATATTTATTCACTCAGGAGCATCTTCTTTGGGAATTTAATCCAGCCATGGCCAGTGCCGAGATACCATAAGTCCCCACACTAAATTTGGTTCAAATCGGTACAACTGTTTGGTTTTGTATAGCATAAAACCGGCTCACAAACACAAATTCATTTATTAATAATGGAAGATTCATTGATCAAGATCATTGTAGTACCTGTATACAGTATTCTAATTTGCGGATTGATTATTAAATATTACTGTAGTAGTATGAATACACAGAATTCAAAACTTGAAAGTTTTTTTATGTATTTGGTAATAGGAAGTCGGACGAAGCATGAACTTGGATACGAAAAATTCCTCTTCGTTATGGAAAGACTTGGCGTTCGTCGAATTCAACATCGCCATCCTGCACAGTTTCCAGGTATCTGAAAGGAATCAAAAATAGCTTAATTTGTTATAATATATTAAAGTTACACCGGTTTATTCGGAGAAACTTAATAAAATCACAAATTGGAATATTCAGGCCCCAAAATACCCTACTTAGACCGTATAACTAAAAACAAGTAATTTCAATCAACATTCACTTTCACTTCACTTCAACTTTCCCTACTACATAAACTTGAAATTTTATTCGGCAAGTGAAAGTTTGTTTTTGTGTAATCAAATGTTCTAAAAACTGTGAAGCCTATCGGTAAAAAAAATGTTGTTCCCATTTTCATGTGAGTTATGAGGTATATTTGAAAACGGTGTTTTTTTTCTCTTTCGAATGCACCGCAGTTTACGAACTAACAACTGTTGTTTTCAGTCGGTATATCCTTCAGGTGTTTTCACATAAAATCTATCCCAGCTGCACTTTCCTACACTTCTCTTACACGGAAGCAGTCGGTATAACATACGTAAACATTGTTTACTTATCCCTGCTTAGGAAGTTGATAAGACTGAAAACACCTTTGACCCTTGTATACAGTTCCCTGTTTAACCCATTTAATTTTTACGCAATCAATATATATATATTTAAAGTCACTACATTCTTCACATCATTGTATTTCCTGAGATATCTAAAAATACTAAACGACATATTGATAGTCCGATAAAGTGACTATTATGGATCACCACACTGCGACGGAATCATTCATGAAACACTTTGCAAACGAGCAAAGACTGCGTGGTGGATGTCCTGGTGATTGGGTCTGGCTTGTTCCTCCGATTTCTGGAAGTTTGACGCCGATGTTCCACCAGGAGATACTGAATTATACACTCAATCCAGCATGCTTATATCAGGCAAGTTTTGATTACACTGGTACTAATTTTATAAGTTTGGTTTGGCATGGGAGTAGCAGAAATAACATATTTCAAATTGACAAGGATCATAAGAACCATTGGGAAAGTAACATTAACGACAATGAGAGCAAAATGCTGATAATTTATTGCAATTTTGAAATCCAGTAGAGTATGGGAGAATTCCTTACAAGGGAGGAATTTTAAACAAAACAAAAACAATCACAAATTCCTTATTTACTGCAATCTTCATCGGAATTACTATGTCAATATTATATGAATATTATTTGGAATGCATCTTTTGAGTCAAAGAATTATGGAAGGGGATAATGCTATTCTGACATTTGGTGAGACAAAATGAAGTTGAAAAACACTGTCCTATAGAGTAAAAGCTAAATTACGTAAACGTTAACGTCTCACAGCCGGATCCTTGGAAGTATTACACTTGGAAGGAGAAGGAAATCAAGAAAAGCAAGAAAGCTATACGCTTCAAAGAACTTGCAAAGTAAGCTAATGACATCAAATCTTTTTATAGAGGTTCATATATCACCAGTGATCCGTCCTAATCATACGATACCCCAGTTTAGTTTCGGTTTCGAAGCCTTCCCTCAAACCACAATTGTTGTTTAAGCAGCGTTGTTTTTATAGATCCGTCTTCCTTGCGTCTACCATGATGAGAAAAGCAATGGCCAATCGTGTGAAGGCAACTATCCTGTATGCAACCGAGACTGGAAAATCGCACGAATATGCTAAGACATTACAGGATATATTCAATCATGCATTCGATGCCAAGGTACTGCATCTACACTAGAATCTAAATGGATATCAAGCGAATGTGCATCTGGCCAATTTGGTTTATTCTGTTCATAGGTCGTTTGCATGGAGGACTATGACGTTGTTAATTTGGAACACGAAACTCTGGTGTTGGTTGTGTGCAGTACATTTGGTAATGGCGATCCGCCTGAGAACGGTGAGGTATGGAGTATTTGTTCTTTTTAAAAAAAGAAACTTTATACTCTACTGGTGGGTTCCTACACCAGCTCATTCAGAAGTTCTAGTTACTGCCCCTTCAACATTTTCCAGAAAAATCATCATTTTTTAACGTTCAATTTAGAGTGGATTAACTTTATAAAATTAATTTATACATAGTAACTTCAAAACTATCTAATTTTCAGAGTTTTGCTCAATTGCTGATCGACATGGCCCATTCTGTCGACGAAGTGCAAATGAAGTAAGTACATTCACATTTTTTTAGTCTGCTAACTATTTTTCCACAATCTTTTCATGTTGTATCTATGTTCCTACAAAACAAAATAAAATTAGAAGAGTTGTAGACAATAATCCTTTCGTTGTCGTAATGTACTGTTACGTGTTCACCGTTGTATTTGCGTCATATAGAGTAAAACGACCAAAAGGTAGTCGAGGCTTTAGTCTGGCTGCCATCTATGAACCGTCGGTAGAAACGTGGAGCAATCAACTGTCGGTAACTACGGATTCTATTATCGATTGTGGACGACGTTCATCACTTCCAGCTTTGACGGAGTAATCTATTTCCTGCAATATGTTGGAATGTTGGTGTAAAGGAAATAGATTTGCATGATATTCTTCAGAAAAAAGCATGTTCAAAATGCTCATGTATATTCTGGTGATCCTTGATAAGCGATTGTTTTTTCTCCTGATTTTATTTCGAATTAATCCTTTATTTCTGGTGATCATCTCTGCATGGCGCTTTCGTTATTGAGCTCATTTCTTCAATCAAACCGCTAATCCGTTGGCAAGAAAAGAAATCGATCGCCTGTTGACTTTTCTTCTTAACATTTTATTAGCCTACGCAATCTTATCATTGATCAAATCTTATTTTATCTTCGTCGTAATGAAGATTTTTACCGGATTACTTTTTGTGGGAAGTGCAATTAATTTTTCGAGAAATTCTCTGTTAACGGTAATTAAAGTTTCGGGTGACTTGTGGCTGGACTATTCCGCCGTTCATCTTTCATTGAGTTCTTCCACCTCTTAATTTACTTACTACTCATTTTACTGATTTGAAACATACAATGTTCTATTGTTATGTAATTTATATATTCAGCGAGGAGAAAGATGTGAAAACAAGATTTAACAGCATTCACAACGTAACTCCGAGATTCCGTCGACAACAAACGAACCTCGTAGGAAGCACTGGGAGCATAGATGATTTTTCTGGTCTGTTAGCAAACCTACGGTACGTTCTGGATCTTTTTTCCTATCTTTGCATGATTGGTTCGTTAATATCGTCTTTCCTGACCATCATCAGTGTGTAATTTCAGATTTTCAGTGTTTGGATTGGGATCGCGAGCTTATCCACATTTCTGTGCTTTTGCTAACGCCGTCGACACTCTGCTTGGAGAGATGAAAGGCGAAAGACTGCTGGAAATTGGAGAGGGAGACGAACTGTGTGGACAAGAAGAGAGTTTTCGCACCTGGGCTAAGCAAGTTTTCAAAGTATGGCTCAAGTTTATTAATACAATAAAATTGAATTGCCTACAATTGGACGGGCTATATGCTTAACCTTCACATTTGTTTCATCACAGCCACAGGTCATTCACATTTCATATACCAAAAATGCAAAGTATAAAAATAAATACATATACAGTATTGTCATTGCTGTCAGTCTCTTTTTATGAGATAACTGGCTGATAACATTAAGTTAATTTAAATATATTTTGAAATCGATTGATATTGATAACGAGTCCCGATTGACATATTTGCGATTACGATCATAATAATATTATCCACTGAATATATATTTTAAAATACGACTCAATATTAATACTAGAATTGAATTCGTGTCGATTTATGTTTAAGATTAAATTGCATATATACTTATTAGTTGATATGCATAGTTATTCTTCCTCTGAAAATGGTCATCCACCCGGCCTGGCTTGGCCGCCTGCATCTCATATGGGCGCCACTGACAATAATATATTGTGTGGTAATTGTATTACAGATCTCTTGTGAAACTTTTTGTGTTGGCGAAGACGTTTCCTCGGAAGCGGCCAGTGCTTCATTAACTGGACAAGACAGGAGTTGGAATTCGAAGAAATTCAGGATCAACATATGTTCAGAAGATGAAGAACAACCAAGTCTCATTGAATGTAAGGAAACTATCATGAAATAAGTCGGAAAATGTTACAATCCGTTGTTGATAAATGATTCGATTAATCCCAGCAGAATCGGGAGAGCTTAAAGCTTTAGCATTATTTTTAGGCATAAAGATAAGTTAATTGTAGTGTTCAAAAAAAAAAGGATTGCAGCATAAATAACGTCACACAATGACTCCCCCAAGCTCGAATCATGTTTTGGATATAATTTATTATTTTTTGTTTGTTTAAGCTCTGGCAACATTCCACAAGAAAAAATTGTCTGCAGTAACTCTGTCTAAAAGAACATATCTTCAGTCCGGAGAAGATGAGTAAGTTTGGCAATGTATATATACCATTATACCTTCAACCTCCAAGGCATTTACGTTTTTGTATTTTTCCAATTTTATTGTAGTTTATACGTTTATGTTCATTGCTTACTAATTATTAATAGAAATACCATGTAACTTGATAATTGAGCTCAAGGTATGTGATGGCCTTGTTCTGCATTCTCTCGTTAGTAACTGTTACACAACAACAAAACTGGATACTGTATAGATGTATTTATGGATACACATTTCATAATATATAGACAGGTACTTCCAAGTCGATTGAATTACCCCTACGACAATGTGCTATGTTAAAGTCAAACATTTTCAATTTTTCCAAGTCTAGTATTTATTTCATCTGTTCTTTCAGTCGTTCCACCATCCTAGTTGAACTAGACTCCGGCAATGCTCCTGGTATATCTTATCGTCCAGGGGATCATTTAGGAATTTATCCATGCAATCAATCTGAACTTGTTGAACGTGAGTATGGCAGATTTGATACAAATAATACTACGTAGCTTGATTCGTAATAAATCGTTCTATATATTGCAGAGGTTTTGGGAAGAATCCAAGATAGCATTGACGAAAACTGTTTGATTCAGCTGCAAATACTCGAAGAACGTGTTACGCCAATAGGTGAGTATTTGTAGTCACTTGTAGTTGTCAAACGATACTCTAAGCAAAATCTAACTATAGTGAATGCTTGGCCCTGAAATTATTCAACTCACAAGATAGTAAGACTTGAGGGGAAGAGGGACCGCGTCATCAAACTGAAATATTTGCATGCTCAAAAGCAATAAAATAGAGACGCTAGAAATTGTTTAATAGAAATGTTCTAAAACATATTGTATTTTAAACCAATGCTTGATCGTTATTCCATAGAAACTTTTTTTTTCTACAACAGGTGTCATCAGTAATTGGGTTCCAGACAAGCGAATTCCAATAATGACTATTAAAACAGCGTTTGAAAAGTATTTAGACATAACAACTTGTCCCAGTCCGCAGTTGCTCAAGATATTTGCTAACTGTGCGACGGATGATGAGGAAAAGGGTAGGCTGTTGGAGCTATCAGAGGTGAGGAAAAATAGAAAGGAATATCTGTAATTAAAATGCTACTTCAAATCACTTTGATTGAACACAGGGAAAAGCTGCATATGAAGAATGGAAATTCCATTATTTTCCGAACTTGCCAGAAGTCCTGGCGGAATTTCCTTCTATACATCTGGAGGCCTCTCTACTCTTGAGTCAGTTGCCACCATTGCAATGCAGATATTATTCCATCAGTAGTTCTCCAGATTATTGCCCGAACCAAGTACATTGTACCGTCGCGGTCGTCAGCTACAAAATACAAGGTAAAACGCGTTGTCGCCAGACGTAACGTACCAGAGTAATGAAATTATTTTAAATAT
Source organism: Halocynthia roretzi (assembly GCA_013436055.1). Lineage (NCBI taxonomy): Eukaryota > Metazoa > Chordata > Ascidiacea > Stolidobranchia > Pyuridae > Halocynthia > Halocynthia roretzi. The sequence goes on along the minus strand of QRAM01000022.1, from coordinate 137,157 downwards.
CTCCCAGGCGGTTCCGGACCAACTCACTATGGAGTCTGTTCGTCGTATCTGAATAAAATCGAACCAGGAGAAAAAGTGATTTGTTTTATCAGACCGTGAGTGGCGACGTGAAGAGCAAAAGCATATTACTGATAATACTTTATAGTACTGTATATCGGTATCTACTATCCAGCACTAATATAAAATACTTTTAGAGCATCATCATTCCACATGCCTAAAGATCACTCAGCTCCTTGTTTACTAATCGGACCCGGCACTGGAATCGCTCCGTTCCGTAGCTTTTGGCAGCAAAGGATGTACGACATTAAAAATGGTAGTTCTGTAATTTTACTTTTGCTGTCATTCCAATGTTGTAAATCTGAAATCAATCCCCCCCGCCCTGACATCCTACAACGGTCGGGTTGACACAGTGCTGCTTTTTCAATAGGGTTTTATAGAGATGGTATAAGAAAAAGAAAAGGTCAGTAAATGGGTTTCGTGTTACACTACATATATTCTTGCAGATATTTACCTCTGTCCTCGAAGGAAAAATTATTTTAGACCTAGATCTGGTGGAGTAGTTTAACTTCAAAATTTATAAATTGATAAAATTGAAAACCATTGTCTACATTACATTCCCGCTTTTGTTACGTAATTCTAGTCAACAGATTTTTCAGTCGATTATCTTACAAGCTAACTCTTTCATTGCGTCCGATGTCTGCGGTCATGAGAAGACGTCAAGGCGGAATAGCTGATTGAAGTAAATGCATATTTTTTTCAGGGAAAAAATGCGGACAAATGACCCTGTTGTTCGGATGCCGCCATCCCGATAGAGATCATTTGTATAAAAAAGAGATAGAAGAGGCGATGGAGTGCAATGCTATTACTCAATACCACACCGCATTCTCGCGGTTGGAAGGAAAACCGAAGGTACGTTATCCTAGTAACGTTACTACTGCATTACAGTGCAATTCTACAGTATCTTGTATTTCTAATAGATTTATAACAAACTAAACATAAATAAATATAAACTAACATTCCAGCAATACGTACAACATGTACTGGAGCGAGATTTGTCTGCTCTCGCCTATGAATGGGTTGTTACGAACGGCGGACACCTTTATATATGCGGTGACGTTATCATGGCTGCTGACGTCAACAAAACATTTATTGAAGTGTTGAAGAAAGAAGGATCCCTCAGTGAGAGCATTGCAAAAGATTTCGTATCGAAAATGATGGTGAGATTTACATTACAGTATGAGTGTATCGTATATCCACAAACGTAAACTGGTTGGGTGATAATTTGTATGACCTTCTTAATACTCTTTCGACTTTAAACTATATTAACTATCGTAACAACTGGTGTCTATACTTCCACATAACACGCAAGGTTAAAATCTAAACGAGTGAATTATTTTTGCAACATGAATAACTCAGGGACGCCACCTTCTGGTTACGACTCAGAAGAGCTTTGGAATTTGGTCAATAAATCCCGCTATCTCGGATTAATTACGAACGTTTTTTTTTCGATGCCCTTGGTTATGAAGCATAGCCGGATTATCACGTTATTTGGACTAAACAAGGTCTCAACAAATCTGCTTAAGCTTTTATTAACTTGTGCTATATAAATATAAAAGATAAAGATTTATTAGAATGCGTCAATATATACAATTTTGAAAGGTCGTTAGTTTTATTAGCAATGTAAAGTGTTAATCTTGTTCGGAATATACAATATCGTGAAAAATCAGCAATGGTATAACTTTATGACTTTAGCAAGCATGCTAGTACAGGTGCCTTACTTATGATCACAAAACATTTCTTCTGGCAAATGCAGAAGGGTGTGTATAGTAGAGATACAATTACAGCTTTGCATTGGGTGTGATTTTGACTAACACTTGCTTTGCGTGCTATAGACGGCTAGGCTGTTGCATGAAGACATTTTTGGTGTCACTCTCAAAACTTATGAAGTCAACCAGAACGCACGTCAACGACAGATATCTGCAGGTAATCAGTAAAACAATGAATTTGAAGTGACAAATCGTCGTATGACATAGTAGCAGTTCATCTCTAAAAGTGTTCCAATCGTTAGCATTTCAAGAAGGCATGAAACAGTTTTATACCACTGTTATTTTCCAGGGCCGCAAAAAGCATCATGAAGATATTTTTGGAAATACTCTTCATACGGGTAAAGTAACGAAAATTAAGAGAAGAGAATCGATAGACATTTTCACATATTCGTTCACAAACCAAGCCGTATAGCGGAAGATGACACCACGACTCCTCTATAATTCAGAATTAAGTTCTTAATGTTTGCTTATAAACTATATATTATATATCCCGTAGTGCTAATATACTATACTACAGCAAATATATTTCCAATCAGATACCTGTTTTAGTTAGACCCGGTTGAACGGAAGGCTTCTCATAAACGAAAGTTTGCATTGCCTATACTACTTCACCTTTTTGTGTATGTTTGTTTATAATTCGATTGTTTTATCGCTGAATTTGTAAAAGCTTATAACGTTTAGTCTTATATCATTCATTTCATTCTGGGTTTTCCAATCAAATGAGCTTAATTGCATAAGTTCAACCCTTTGTCATTTTTAATTATATACATAAATGTCAGACGGGAAAGAAAGAGAAAGAGCACGATAAACTTTCTTCAACAATGGTAACTTTCTCCACAATCCAGAACAGTTATTCATACTTCAGTTTTGATAATTAATTCCACAATAGTTTACTTATCGCCACGTTTCGCTATTTTCTAGTACATCTCCTTGCTCTAGCGTTATTCTTATCACTCTATCGTTCAATGTCATTTTTACTGTATCCAATACAGTTCACCGGAAATAGCGTTGTATTGTGTCTCCATGTTTCTTACGCTAGTCATTAATAAGTCCGTGTTAGTATTACGACCATTTAGGCTATTGGTTTCAGCTGTCAATCTAGAAGCACAAGGCATCAATTAAGAGGGGCGATATAAGAGTAATTTGTTCCATTTTGTCTTCTAATTGCCAATTTTCAATTCGTAGTGACACCCTCCAGATAGCATGTCATGATTCCACTACAATATGCATCGCACTAATTTCCATGCCATTAGAAAATGTAACTAATAAAATAGCAACAAAAGTGTGAAGTTTATTGTACAGTAATACTTAAGTTATTTCCCTTTCGGTATAGAAGATTTGAGGCGACAGTAAGCCGCAGCACTGCGACAGTAAGCAGCCCTGGCATTCCGTTCCAAGGTGGCGTATGATTATATTTGCATAGAAGAAAGGCGTAGTGCGGCAACAGCATTTTATTGAGGTTTTAAGTTTGAAATCAGTGTCCTGCATCCTTTTAACCCAATCCTGTTCATTCATATACTCACGGTATAATTTGTTGACGTTCATTAAGTCAAAGTAACCAATAATTGGGCTGTATTTGGCTGGACTTTCTCGACATAACCCACGTCCACCAATTTCCATACGAAATAGCTGTAGCGAATACATGTTCCCAGTACAGTACTTCTGTTTTTGGTTGGTACAATGGTAATTTATTAAACCACTGTCAATTGTGCAGCAGTCCTGGTAAACGTGGGAAAAAGCTATCCGATCGATTTAACTGGTAGAAGAGGTTATTAAACTAATTGTTAATCAAATCAATAAATTCAACTTTTTGTCCGTTCAAGTATAAACTTAGTACTGCGGCGATGGTATTCACCAGGTTATAAATTTCCTCATCATCACAAGAATATTTCAGATTATGCCTGCTGTCTATCAGTCTATAGAAAAGGTAAACTTATGATATCATCTTTGTAATTTTACACGGCTGTTATAACAAAGTATATTTGGTAGTAATATAGCAGTGCAATCCCTCTGGTTCTATTAGAGAAAAGTGGCTACTAGTCTAGTAGTGTGTTCTTTCCGAATACCTGATTACGTTACGAATACCAGGTTTGATGAATAAGGGGGAGGATCGATGTAAACTTACCTCAACCCTTAGCACACTTAGCCTATCATAAGCTCGCCTCACCTTCTTAACTGGGCTTTCAGCAAGACTGCACTGCTTAAGTAGTATCATATTTTTTTATGCATCAGCATGAGCATATTTTATTAAATTTTTCATTCCCTTTTGATGAATGCTCTTACTTGAAAATTTTAGTCATCCAACTAATCTTCTATTCTGCAGAACACTCAGCTCAAAGTTAATCAGTTGCGGGAGTTGACCGGCGTAAAAGAAGACTGTAGATTGCTCTTAGCGTTGGATCTTTCTAATGGAGATATAACAAGAGCTATAACACTTTTGCGTGTTGAAAACCTCAATACATCATCTGCTGTATCGGTGAGTTTAAATTTCCGGTACTAGTTTAGCAGTGCGAGACTAGATTTGGTTTGTGTAAGGGTTGGTACCACTTCTCCTCACCCTGACCTAGCCAAACCTCATCTAATCTACTATACCATAAACGGATTTTCAGAGGGACCACACTGGTGCCAAATTTTCATTATCCTTCAATGTCATTGTATCCGAATGGCTGTGTGGAACTTAATGGTTTTAAGCATAATATAATATATATGTTAAAGATGATTGCTAGTTGAATCGAACCAAAGCAACAATCATTATCAGGGAAGGGTGCTATTATCTGAATAGGATCATTATTGACTGCCATATTGAAATCGGTAAATTAGCTTGGTTGTTGGTGCGACTATGCATCCAAAAGAAGTGCAAGTAGAAACGATTCCTTGATTTCCTTCTGGGAAAGCATGGTGTTTTAGCATGTTTAATTTAGCTTGAAGGTTAGGGGTGTGAACAAACATAATGGTTGAAATTTATGCAGATATATAGAGAATATTCCTTATTGAATATGTTCCGAATTCACTGATCCAACTAGACATTGGTCTGAATTGACTGGCAACTCTCAGGGCTGTATATTGGAATTTTATTATTCAAATGTTTGTAAGTAGAGAAACATCTGTAGTGTATTTGCTAGCACACAACACACTGAAAAAAACAGGATGCAAACCTCTTTACTTTGAACCTAGGAATGCACAGCCTGTTGGGACCACATTACCCAGCACAAAAGAAGGGAATTTTTCTATGCTATGAAAATATTTGTTCTCGTTCATTTATTGTATGTATTTACTATTATTGTGATGTAGTTGACTTATGTTATTATTTTCTGTAATAATTTGGAACTACTTTAGAACACAATGCCTGACATCACCAGTAGCTCTCTACCACGCAACAAATCTCGCAAAATATCACAGACGATGAAGGAAATTGTCGGTGAAGGTGTTCAGATGAGGCAGAGAAACGCTGGTAAATAAAACTGTTGGCAATGTACCAATGCTAAATATGAAAATTTGATTGAAAAAATAATTTCTAAAGTTAGCCTTGGAAATCCTGGTTTAACAACAATAATTTTATTTTCAATGCCAATTTTATCATTGCTTGGAAACATCTTAGTATTACCTTTGGTTATGACATATTTTTCAAGCATTGTTCACTAAACTTTTGATAATGTTATACAGGAAATTGCTAAAAGCACGTTCGATCTTGAATAATAGTATACACTATGAGTATCTTCATATTTTCCTTCAAATTAAAGTTTTAGTTTCAGCTTTGTAATTTCAAAACTGATTTCCTATGTGACCATCAGTTGACACTTGAGATTAGCAACGTACAAATGTTACCACGTCTGCAAACATTTGTCATGAACTTATATATATGTGTGAGATTTATCTCCCACCCTCTTCACTTCTCCCCTGCGATATATGTTTATTATCTGGGGGATGTAAGCATCATTGGAACGAAGAATGCCCTTAACAGCAAGACATGAAGCTATATACCAGATAGATACAGTGGGTTGAGACGGGAGAGAGAATACGTCAGGGAATTCCTTTTTCTGGAATAACCTACTTACGTCATTGAGAGGAATGTCAATGTTCCTGGTATCTATCTATCTATGTCATCTGCAGGCTAAACTGTATAGAAGTGAAGTTATGAGGAAATTGGTAGTGATAATGATGTGGTTTCGTAATTCAGGGAATGGAATGGTATTGTATGTAAAACAGGAAATGGTCAATAATATTTTATATACACTTACACTGAATACGGTATTCACTGCAGTGTTTGATCTTCATGTAGCACATGAAATAGCAGTATAGTTAAATATTACCAATTCTCTGAGTTTGGTAGTCTGCTCAAGTAGTAGAGATTTTAAAAGCATAAGAATTTCTGTTTTGTATATCCCTTTCAACTTTCTTGCCTATATTTTCACTTCTAATTCAGGGAATGGATAGCAGATATAGCAAGGTATAAGATACCAGTATTTATTATATTATGTCAAGATAGGCCTATTTCAACTTAAAATTAAATCAAAGGGTTTATAGCAAACAAGTTAGTATATGTTGTTAGGTAGATCTCTTTAACCTAGTCACTCAAGATATTACCTTCGAATTTGGGTTTCACACGAGGCATACTCAGTCGGTTTACAAAACAAATGACATAATTCTCTCATTTAGTTTCAGCAGCCAATAACTATTTGATTAACTCTCACATATATAGTTATAGTAACTTCCTATACATGATGATGTCCTATGCACAAGTTTTGCAAATGCACTCGCAAAATCCTGAACCTTTTAGGAAATCAGGAGATGGTAAAGATTCAATAATTCTAGACATCACTTTTTCATTACTTTTTTATAATGTTTTTGTATCCCACTTCTTACATGTTAGTTAGGTATAACTATATCATATATATTTTTCTTAACCCAGATCAACCTGTGATCGACCTGACCGCAGAGGATGCAGATTTGCAGCGTGCCATTCGACTTAGCATGGAATGTAGTTCCCCAGGTTTGAATAATCACAGGTGACTGTTGTTCTGTAATATATGTTATCAGACATTTGCTATGTTACAGCTATTTCATATACTGATATGAATTGAGAAAAATAACTATTGGGCTTCTGTGTGTTATTGAGAAAGGCAATATGGCATATAAAGAGAATGCTTTAGTAGGCAAGAATCCTCCAGGGTAATGGTATAAAAAGAGATTATAATAATGACCCAATATCAAGTTCTTATGTTAAGTGAGCCTTTATGGACATATGATGTAAACCTGTGCTTTATAGACTGTTGATGACTATAGGAATAACTTCCAATATGTTGAATCCTAAATATGAATTTAAATTCACCCAAACCCCTTAGAAGATACATAATCTGAAAGTGAACATAATGCAAATTGTTTTTCGTCTTCTGTATTCACACAGTGATCTGAAAGACTATGAAATGCAAGAATTATCGGAGGCTGCATCCGCTGGTACATCATCTCCAACCGGTTCCAAGAGGCCATTGATATCTAACCCAAACTTAAGACGTAGAAAATGTAAGGTTTCAATTCAGTCAACATTTGCCCTCTTGCAAGAAGGATGACGATGAAGAAAAGCTTGTTTATCTTGTGTAGTAGTTTTTCATTCAAAATAGTACACCTGTATATTTAAAATCATGTCATTTTTTCATTACAGCTCCAGAATGGCCTGTAGGTTTAAAAAATGTTGGCAACACATGCTGGTTCAGCGCAGCGATTCAATCCCTGTTCAATTTACCCATTTTCCGTCACTACATACTGAATTATACTCCTCCGTCAAATCCTCCGCCTAGTGATTCTTTGGTATGTTTAATTCAAACTGTTGGAAGTAAGCTTAACTAGGGCATGTCACTTATATCATGTTCTATTATCAGGACCATCGCAAGATGAGTTTTGTACAAGAGCTGAGGTGTCTCTTTGCTCTCATGATAGGTACCAACCAAAGCTATGTTGATCCTAGCCAATGCCTTGACATATTGCACAAGTTTTCTATGAGGGAAAAAAGTCTGGAATGTCAGCAGGTATGTGCTCGTAGACGAATTAAACTTTATCTCCAGTGATATGAATTTTCATTTCAGTTATTCCAATTCCTTTGATTTACAGTGATTTTTTGGAGGGTATCATAATTCATAATCAGACAAGGTTACACTTGAGGAAAAAAATATTGCCTCGTGTCCGCACTTGATAGAAATGGCTTAGAGCAGCAATATTTACCAGCTACAAATAAAAAGATATATAATAACACTGAAGCTATAATCTATAGCTCTCTCACCCACATAAAATAAGAGTTCTACTACACATACAAGGTGTATTATAAATTTCTTTCAAGGGTCGATTTATTGTAGTTGCATTTTTGACTTACTGACTGTTCTTCATCACAAAGATAATATCTTGGTTGTGGTTTTTTTTTGTTCGTTAGCAAGACGTTAGTGAATTCACACACAAGTTACTCGACTGGCTCGAAGAAGCTTACAAACCGAATTCACACGAACCATTGGGAAATGACATTTATGCCATGGATGTTGACGACCATACCTTTCACAACAAGAAGGGAAGGCGAAACCCAATGGTGGAATTATTTTATGGCAAATACAAAGCCTATGGAATTAATAATGGTTTGTTTATTATATTATTTTAATCTATAAGATTTGCACAAATGTCTTGAAACAAGGTCATCATTCCTCAATGAAATTCACCAAATTTGGATCTGTAGATGTATCCAAGAATAAAGCACAAACAAAGAAAGCCCGGGTCTGAGCTTTTTCCCTATCTGCATCAAATGAAATCTTACTTAGGACCAGCCTCCCCACCCCCCCTCTAGAGGCCATTATAATTTTTCTTCCCTTTTTTTACAGGCAACAACTTCACAAATCCCCAAACCTTTGGACTATTTCCACTTTACGTTGAGGGGGTGAAGGATCTTCACGAAAGCCTAGAAAAAACCACACGCGACAGGGTCGTTCAGGAGAAAGAACCTACTCATGATACTGTGGGACAGGAGGTAGCTAACTAATCCCTGAGTGTAGTGCGATTTGCTCTGTCTAAATTGATGTTATTTTCATTTCACAGTCATGGTTTACTGTCCTACCTCCCGTGCTGATTTTTCAGCTGTCTCGGTTTCATTTCAATAAAAAATCTGGCCACACAGAGAAAATTCACTCTTCTTTGGATTTTCCTAACATACTCTATATGGACAGGTTTGGATGATGAGCAGTTACTGGGTGGAAATTCATGCATGAGATGGCATAACATCTAGTGTAAATATTATTATCGTTACAGGTACATGGAATCTAACAGAGAAAGAACTCGTATCTGCAGAGAGGAAAGCAGTAAACTGTCCACCAGTCTTCAAGGCTTAATGTCAGAATTGAAGAAGTAAGCTTTTACTGTTGTCGATTGTCTGTACAGGAGTCTTCAAACTTCTCAAGTCTTCTAAGGGCCTAGGGCCCAGATGACTATACTGTACAGCTGTACTCTATGTTAAACGTATATGAAAAAGAATTTTAAATGATGTCAAACATACAAAAGTGAGCCATATCTTTTGCTTTGTAGGCGACGAAAACTCACTATCGGAGAGAAAAGTTATCCTATCCAGGACATGCTTTACAGCTGTGTCGAATTTGCATCTATGAGAAGGAAGAGATATATAGAAGATGATATAAGACAACGGTAAGTGTTCTATAACACTGTTTTTAGACCCGTCAGCAGCATGTTACACCTTGTCATTACTTAGGGACTGCGCATCTCCAAGCAAAAGAAGTAAGGAGTCGAATCTTTCGGGTGATGGGTGCACTTCGGGGACGACCATTGTCACGGTGCCGAAAACTGTTGCAGAAAAGAAAATTGCAGAGGCGGCCACGGTCGAAAAATACATCAAAGAGTGGATATCGGAGATTGAAGAAGAGAAAGAGGGTATGAATTTATTAAAGCGTCTTATAGCCGGAACTTATCTCTTTCTGGTTAAATATGTCTCCGGCATTTTATGTGCTTATTTTGGAATGCGATACAAGTAATAATTCGAAAATTTACTGCAAAGCTGCAGTTTCTGTATTAAAATCCATCACATCAAAGTGTGATATTGGTGCTCCAACATATAAGTGTATCAGTATAAAGTTTTTTAGACAAACAGTATTGTTTTCACACAATATTTATTGTGACATTGATGACCCTGATGAATATGTCTCTTTCTATCCAGATCTGAGGGATGAAATCAATGACTTGCAAAAACGTCTGGATACAATGTATGATGATCCAGTTCTGAAGAAACATCCGTATGCGCTTCATGCAGTTCTGGTTCACCAAGGACATGCAGTATCAGGTAATTAAGGATTCATTAAAGTTCTTAAAAGATCTTCATGATATGCCTAACGACTTTTCCCTTCAGGTTCTGAGTCTTGGTGCAGGGAAACAATCCTTACAGGGATTACCCACCCGGAATTTGAATATTTTATATATGATTTTTTGATTTTACTTCAATTACAATACCTTTCATTCACCATTCACCTAAGAAGAGTGAGAGTTCAACTTACTAGCTATACCTTGCAAGCCAAGCATAACCTAGAAATTGACAATGACATCCACAGGATTTGATTGAACATTCCTGTTTTCTTCCTAGGTCACTACTGGGCTTATGTGAAGGATCATAGGGATTCACGCTGGCTGAAATTCAATGATTTATCTGTGACTGTTGCGGGTTGGGACGAACTGATAAAGGATTCATTGGGGGGAGGCGGCAGTAACGCCAGTGCGTATTGCTTGATGTACATCGACCAGAAGCGCAAAGAACTTTTGATGGGTGAGATGCATTTTCATTTTTCATTAACCCTTTTCTATTATCATAGCCATGAAATCTGTATTGACTCTGTATTTATTCTGTTGCCCACTGATTTGTAGGTACGCCTAACGGTGAAAAAGCACTTTCCGACAACCATGAACTCCAAGAAATGATCGAAAAACATAACGCTCAGTTTGCTAACGACGTGGAAGAATGGGACATACAACAGGCAAAAATGTTATCACTCAATGTAGGTTTTTCTTATATCTTTCTTTATAAAAAATATTAATATATGTGTGGTAGTTTGTTTTCTATGTTCGAACGAATACTTTTTCCTAGAAATTACAGACTTTTGGCGGAAGGAATATTCCTTTTTATTTTTTCCCTAAATGATTGGTTAGGCTGTTAAATCTGATGCTGAATAACTTCTGTTTTTCATGATTTTCAGGATAAACAACAAGTGCAGTCAACAACTGTAGAAGATCCTGAAACACCAATCCAGTCTGTGAGAGCTGACTGCAAAGCCTTCGGTAAGGATTATTTGAACTGCAAACAAATGGCTAAAGATTTATTCAGGCTCAACAAGTATTTTTGTTTAACAGGTGATTCGAAATGCCCCAGTGTCCCCCATAAAAGAGTTAGAAGCGATTCCCTCTCTTCCTGGCACACATCTGCTTGCAGAGAAGCTATCAAAAATGTGGCTCAAATATATGAAAAAGAAGGAGCAGAAAAAGCGACAAATAGTGTAAGACCTAGTTGAACACTTTCCTACTTTTAACGCCACTTGTGAATTGTTATCATTGGATAACTGGGAGGTGGGTAATGAGTAAAAGTATTATTACATGGTAGTTTGATGATAAATAGAGGATTTACCCTTCTTCAATTTACCTTAGGGTACAGGTATTTTGTGCTAACAAATTTCTATGATTATTTTTGATATTCATTATATTATAAAGAATAATTCACACGGTTCAGTCCTGGTTATATACGGTATCGAAACAGGTCTTCGGGCTGAGGTTGAGGCCCATATAGTTTCTATATTATGTGTACTTATTAACTTGAAATAAGAATAAGAATAATAAACTTTATTTGGTAAAATGCTAGATTGTCTTCATCATGGTAATATCCACCGCATCTCCATCACTAACCAAGTATATCTCATACGATTGCCTTACCAAGAATAATATACCATATGTAAACTACATTTGTGATTGTATCTCTGTGTGTTTGTGCACGCTTGGCCTAGAACTATGAAATTTGCCACAACAACTGTTTATAACAAGGGGAAGATTTTCATATGGTCAACTTTCTGTGGAGGTGAAACTGGGACCTTGGGACAGACTTTATATACTTATACCAGTAAAAAAATATACTATGCTTCAGGGCTAGAGCTGAAAGATTTGGTCAAGAGTTTTAACAAGGGAAATTTTTTTGATAAAACTTACAGAGTTCAGTGTTGAACACTGCTCCACTATTGGGGTTTTGGGCAAGGCTGTTGTATAGGTTTGTTATGAAGAACAGTGGTACCCAGATACCGACAATGTTATCTGGTACCTGCCTAGTAGTAGAAATGCTAGATTACCTATTTATGTATTTATAGCCTTCCGTACTTTTCGTATCTTCAGCATCGTTTTCTACTTCTACTTGCACGAATTTTCAACCGCACAATATCTCAACTCTTGTCTTATCAAAAGTGTTGTTTGCTATCTACCCATCATTCGAGTGGTTTGCTGTGATACCGAATGGCTTCTGTCTTGTGACAATGCATTTGATTTGTTTGTGCTTCTCTCTTGTACTCATTTTACACCTAATTGTGATTGGATGTCACTGGAATAAATCACCTATCTTCTTCTCTCCCACATCTGTTGCAGAAGGAATCTTGTTCATCTTTCCAAGTATGTATGCTGTCCATTGCTTCAGTTGGTAACACCTTCAACACAAAAGGTCCTGAAGCAGCATTGTTGGAGGTGATAACAAACTCTCTATCAACTTTATATCTTTCCTTGATTATTCTGTTAAGGGTAAAGATTGCAACTGTGTAATGACGATAGCCGTATAACAATAACACATAGGCTGAGCTGAACAAATTCAACAAGTTTTGGTTGTTCCAGTTGCAATTGTATAAAATTTATTAATTTAACTACATTTTCAGGGAATACCACATTTTATGGAGATGCCGACACATAACCTTCAGGAATATTTAAATCCGGTTGTATTTCTGATTCTGGAATCTCCCACCCCCTCTAATTATATGAATTTTAATATATACATGCACTTTAGGATCAATTCATGTCTAATTTCCAATGATTGATTGTATTTCCTCTACACATATTTATGGTACATTATCTCCACAGGTTGTTATGCAAGAATGGGAAAGGCTGAAAGAGCTTTCTCAACAACCAGCAGATACGACATCCGATCCAAGACTTCAGCACGTTGCAGTTTACATGTTTAAGAATCATGCTCCTAGAAAGGTACAACTGCTGAAGCATCTACTAAATGTTTTGTTCATTTGTAAGAGATAGGACTCCTCAACTTATGGTATACTGAATTGACAGCTTATAGAACGTGCAATTCTGGAGCAATTTGCGGACGACCAGATGAGTTACGATCAACGATCCACTGACATAATGAAATGCGCTAAAGAAAAATTGAAGAACTTGTCTCCCGAAGACCGTAATGATGCGGATTTTAAGGTAGCTTGCCCTACAATGGTAACTTTTCTGTAGAATATTTTGAGTGTGTATTTACTTTTTCACAGAAGTGGAATCATGATTACCACTCCTTCTGTCGAGCGATGTGCTTCCTTATCCGAGGTTTGGAATTGTACCAGAATGAAGAATACAACGAGGCTCTTCCATATCTCGCCAGTGTAAGGATGACCAACGACGAAGTTGTTGCCGAGAGTGCCAACTTCTTTGCTGATTGTAGTTTGGCTGCCGATACTGCTGCTATCTGTATCATGGTATGTCCAACTCTCTCTTAAAACTCTTTGTACACATCAGTTTTTGACTTATCTGGAACTATATAACGCCTATTATGATATTGTATAATTTTTTTCAATACTAGAAACTTCATCAAAAAGCGATGGATGAATTTCGATCACCTGATGAAAGCATTGCGACTGAGGGAGTAGCACTTCTCAGCGAATCGATAGTACCTTGGGTACACCTTCTGCCATTCGAGGGGGAACATGCTCAAGCTATTGAAACTATCCGTGGCGATTGGTGCAATTGTTGCAGTAATAATTTGTCAAGTATAAACAAATCTGTCTTAGGAGTGATATTTAATGCAATATATACTTTATACTGAGAAGTTTGTTCTTCCGTTTCAGAAAACCTACGTGCCAAACTGGGAGAAGCTTTGCAAGCTCTTATTGATCCTCCCACATTTAAAGAGACACTGTCGGCCTTCCACACCCCTGCGCTCATAAGACCGCAAAGTCCACAGGACTTGTGCGAGAGGTTTCGTAACGTGATGCTTTCGGCGAAATGCAAATAAATGTCCAGGAGAGAATTTTTATAGAAGCAATATCAGATGATTTGGTTCGCAACTGTACAGCTGCCATCATTGAATGCTTATATTTTTAGGACCATAAACAACATGACATAGTTATGTAAGTTACTGACTGCATAATAATATCTGGAATGTTTGTAGTTTGGCTGGAGGTATTCTGCGTAAAATAGTTCTTTCTCTTTTAACCCCTCACATACGAATTGTAAAATAGAACATTCATGGTGGTCCAACTTTACCAGCATCGGTGGTGGAGAACATTCTTTACCGAAATTCACAATCCGCATTAACAGTAATAATACCTCCGCCTACGACTTCATGCTGCTGAAGTAATTTTCTCCAACCTTACGTCACTCACTAGCATCACCTAGACATTATGCAAGGACATGAACACATTGAAACAGAATAATGCATATATTACACGTATTTCCGCCATTTTATTCCATATCTGCTGGTTCTCAAGCAAGCAAATGTATTTCTGCATGTGCTAGTAATTCCTTGACTGTGTATGTATTAGCAATGAGATCTAATGAGGATAGTGCTTCCAAGTGTAATGACTGAAATATTCTTTCAATTCTTTAATAACATCAATAGAGTTATTTTTTAGGTGTTTGTTGTCATAGTCTTAAGGCATTAGGTCTGGCTTCTGGAACCAAAAAAAGCCGTTGGGCAAGGTATTACTGTATAGGACTGAAATATTTTGGTTCAATTCAGAATAAATGCTAATGAACAAGCTGCTTAATTCTGACAAACTGTTGTTGTAGCACTGCACCTTTCGTATCACATTAAGTCAAAATATATTACAAGACTTCATTTACTCCAAATACAGTTTTAGTCTTGGTGTCTCTTGAATTCTATGTCTATGCCATATTGTAATTAGCATGTTTTGTTTCCTATTGTTTAGGGAAATAATTGAAACAGTTTCGTTCATTTTTCTTACTAATACTTTTGGACATTATGGAGCATTGAAGTTTCCCTGCTTCCATTATGTTACTTTCCTGACGTCTATGAACAATACAAATAGACAAGTGTGGAGTTGGAGGCTGATACACACCTGCACCATCTTCTAATCGCAAGTATTTTAGTTACACTGTGTTGTTTATGTGCTAATTTCATTTTGAAGATTTTGTTTATGTGCTAATTTCATTTTGAAGATTTTTTTTTCATATCATGCCATTCAGCTCATGGCTACCTTTTCTTCAGAAATAAAGTTTTCAATTTCAACTGGATCTAATTTAATTATTACTCACAGTTAATACTTCCTTAATGATAATATCAACTGTATCTATTTGTAATATTTTACTGAGAACGTACTGTTACCATAGGTTGGTTGAACATGACTAAACACTGCTGTTGATGTACTTGTCTAATACAATAATCCGCACTATGCCTATATATGGAGAATGTAATAATATTTTCCTGAATAATTTAAGCTTCATGCTAGTAGTATTGCTTCATTTAGTCCTGCTCTCTTAACAGCATGTCAATATTGATTAAAGCACCAAATAATTTATAACCCCTATCAACCACGAACACTGACAAAAACAATCAAAACACTGATTCTTACGCATTATATTTGCATACAAAATACAAGTTAACAAAAAGTTTGTGATTTATTTAGTTCAGAATTCTGTAGTATTGAATTCCTCAGTCAAAAGTCTCGCTGTTTTCAACATAAGACCCCAATGGAGGCATGAACCCTTTGATAGGAGGAGTTTCGACCGGACCCTTGTGCGTGAATGGGAGCAGGTTCGCATCGCATTCGATTGCGGCATCGTATAGTTCTTCTGATTCTTTTTTCAGTTCAGACAATGCTTTTGACTAATTAAAAACAAATTTTTACTTCAGATAAAACTTAAAGTTTTAATTGGGAGATGTTCATGGAATATAGGGGGCAGGGAGGTGCATCCACACTAAAATTCGACGATGATAAAAAAGTGGAAATTGATAACCCTCTCCTTATTAGCTATATATATTTTATAGTTTTCTGTATTTGAATGACTTTCCCACTCTTGTTGTAGCCCCCCATTGGGGTATTTTCACATAGCAACAAGGCCCACTTCAATAGCAAAGAAACTACTTCATTCCAGTTCAGTATATATATTTCGATAAGTCTGGTCTAAAATAACATACATAATCCCTGAATTATCACTGGGAAAAGAATTTGTGCACCTGTGAGTTTACAAGTTCTTTAAATTTTGTGTCATCCATTTTTTTACAGGTTAGAACATAGGTCGACCACTCTTTTTTAAGTAATATCCTTTCTTCTTTCTCCTCTTCTGTTAAGGAAGGTAGATCACGTATCCTGTTCCAAAACATTGAATATGACAGAAAAATATCACATCACTATGCAATTATTAGGAATTTGTAGTGAAGATGCAACTCACAAATCAGGTACACTCCAGCTATACGGTATATAAAAATCTTTTATGGGTTTCATTTCAAGCGGCACATTTTCTAGTTTACGAATGAGGCGTTTTTTTCTTTCCATTATGGTTTGTCTTTGCTCCGGCGAATAATTCTGTCCCTGTTTTCCTTGAAAGCCAGCATTTTGAACAGCAGATGAGGATATCGAACGTGTGATAGTGCTACATACTTTTATCATTCGTGAAGGGGGTAAAATTGTATTTTGAACTACTAATAACGACATGCTAAGCTTAGGGACGAGGACGCAATTACAAAAAAATAGTAAACATGATTGACGTGAACTTCAATCTCTGACCTATCACCCTGAGCTGTTATTGTGTGCACTATTAGTATTTCGTAAACTGTCTACTGTATTTGATTTATCATCTTTTGTTGTAGGATTTACCATGGTTACTATTTTATTCCAAATAATCATTGAATAAATAATAAAAAACTCATCAATTGAATTGCAATATTGTCAAACAAGGAAAACTTTGTTTGGATTTTGACAAACTCTCTTTTGCGCCGCACGTGTGTAAAGTCACATGGCTCGCACGTAAACAATTTTCACTTCATTGTTCTTGAGAGGCAAGTGAAGATGACGGCAGATGCGCGGAATACGAAGAATTGTTCAAGATTCCAACAACATCTTTCTTCAGAACAGCCTTGTGATGAAATTGTGCAAAATTTGATATCAGGTAAATGTATTTGAAAAGTTAATTTTATCCGTTAAGTAGTTATAAACGAGCAATAATCTTAAAATATGGTGCTGAGAGTGATGATGAGAATCTAGTAGCAATAAATAGCGCACCAATTGTTCACCTGTAATTAAATAATAAATAACGTCCTCGTTCACCAATGTTTCAAAGTTCGTTTGCTCATTTATATAGCAATATCACAAAATGGCATGCAACCTTACATCTACCTTTGCTCTTAAAAATAGTCAGGATGACAATTGAATCATTTTGTTTATTCCTGTTTTTAGAATTGCAGAAAATTGATCTCTCTGATTCTAGCAGTGCATTGGTTTCACTCTGTGTGAAATTGCTCAACAATGAGAATTCCTCAGCATCTTTGGAGCATCTCAGAAAAGTACTGATACATCTACTGACACAAGCTATTTCGTTTTCGTATTTATTGTTGGATTATATATCTAGATTGGAATTGCATTGAAAAATCCAGTTGAAGTTGTGCCTGACCATGTTTTCTCAACTTTAGTTCAACTTTTCCTTATATCGAGTGCGAAACATCCGTTCAAAAGGGCAGTACTCAGGTGTTTTCTCTTCTTCTATTCTACTGAAATCTAATATATTATAATATCGTATATATTTAATAGGCTACGATATATTTATTTATGCCTTGTAGACTTAACTGATGAAACTGTATCAAATGCAATATTATTAATATTGCTATTTCAGCTTGTTGATCAACTATAAAAACGATGCAAAAAGACAAATGATCAATGCGAATATGAAAGAATCCATATTGGATTTTCTGTCAAAATACCATGAATGCCATCAGTTGACTTTCTCGGGACGGCATATCGTTGATTCGCTGACAATGTGTATCTACATTCCTGACCTAAGTCGCTCTGTTCTATGCAATATTTATTCAACAGGTGAGATTTCACATCATCTCTCTGAGCATAGTAAAAGTAAAACAAATTTTTTATATTATTATTTCTTTCACTTAGTTTTACATTTCGTTGAGAAATTTCTCTGTCGGCTAATCAGCAAAGTGAAAGAAAAAAGTGGTTCAGATGAGGAAATTAAGCTATCACATGACGTCAATGTGACTTTGAAGTTCTGCACTGCTTTGTTACAAAGGCACTCCGCTGAAAATGTTACTACCACAAAAGAAAACCTAACTTTTATTCACAAAGGCATGGAAGCTTTACAGGAGAAATGTATTGAAATTCTTGTTGATGGTAAGAATTAATAATACATACAGTATTATCATTGAAATACTACTGATAATGCTTTATTAATTGTATTTTCATGTTAAAATAAATGCAGTTGGATTCAAATCAAATTTAAAAATGAATGTTCTCGAAAAAGATGTTAGCTTTATAATTGTTATATTTATTAAATACATCGCTATCTGTATCTATGTAATGACCTAATCTATTGAGAATTGTTATTAGAGCATTTCGGAGGAGATTGCTGGAATACTGCCGGGTTTGTGTTTGTTCTTACCATGAAGCTGCTCCATTCAGATCAAGATCTCCTTATTCAGGTTCAAAATAGTTTTGTTTTTTAAATCCGGATGAATCTAATTTCCTGACATAATATAAAGCCAACTAATTGACTCTTTACTTTCTTGTTTAGGGAACTGAAATTTTACAGCATCGTTTTTATGATGAAGACAAAAAACTTTTCGTATTGACTTCATATAAATTTAAAATGTTGGAAATATGTGGAAGTGCACTGCTGAGCATATGTAATGGATTTCTTGCAATGCTTCCGAATGAGCAGTTACTGAGCAGCCTGGATCAAAGTTGTTATGCTGAAGATTTTAATTCCTCTCTCTGTCTATTCTCTGTTGTTTTATTCTGCATTGAAGATTCCAATATGAGGTAATATATTTGTAATTCACATCACACCTATAGTCCGAATGAAAACAAGGATAATTATTTGAATTTTAAACTATAGACTTATGCCTGCCTTGCTGAATACCAACCATACCTTTGTCCTGTTATCCAAATAGTGTGTCCAAATCTGGCTTGATTGCATTGTATATTATAAATATTATATATTTTCTTCAGAAGAAAGAATATATCAGATGAAATAGCAGCAATGAAATGCTATGCTCAATGGACGAATGTTTTGAGGTATTTTTTATGATGTGTAGAATTATAACATGATGTGATAATTGGCTAAACCTTATTTTGTATTAGAAATGTGGCCAAAGAAAAAAATTTGATTGAACTCGTGAAAGGAGGAATGCCAAGAGATTTATTAGAACACTTGATACAATACTCCTTCTTAAAGCTAGAACATCCAGTCGATACAATTCGTTATCAAGCGAAAGAAATGTTATCTAACATCCTATGCAGTGGGAAACAATTATGTGAGCTATTAATAACTGTTGCTGTGGTAATAATGATGAACCCAATCAAACTTGATATACGACTTCCTGGAATTTTGTGAAATGTTCCCATATTACTTACAGCCATTGCCTAGCTTTTGTGCTGTGCTGCAGGAGTTACCATATGTAGTAGATTTCTTAAGGATAACTGAGATAGCACATTGCAGTTTTTTAGTGTTTTGTTTAGTGAAATAGAAATTTGGAATGTTTCATCCGATTTTGACTGGTACAAAATAGTTTTTAGAGACTTAATTGAGCTTTTTATTATTTTAAATGCAAATATCACTCTGAAATTTTGTAAGATTATATATGTCACACTAGAGTTATAGCCCAAGTTATAAACATGCATAGTAATACCTTCAGAAACAGTTATAGCCTATAGCCTATAGCCTATAGCCTATAGCCTATAGCTTAAGCTTGATCAGGTATATGCCTCTGCAATTTACAAGCATATGTAATAACAACCATTTTTATTGATTCAGATGGAGGAATTCCTGGAAAACTGATAAAAATTCTACTCGGCCACAACTGGAACAAGCGGTCGACTTACTCAGCTCTTAATTGCATGTTATATCACGTTTCGCCAGATTTGATATTTGACTCAGATCCTCAAATATTGTATAAGCTCCTTGAAGGTGGCTAGATTAATTATTTCATTCATTAATTAGTAATATTGCTATACACATGTTTTTATTCATCTCTATCTTACTTCGCCAGCTTTGAAGCAACAATCCCTCGCGCCTTACGCTTCAGAAACATATGGATTGCTATCAGCGAAAACAAGTAGTGACTTCAGGAAACCTGAATATTTCCTCAAGCCTTTGCTCGAAGTTATGGGAAATAGCGATCATCATTCGTTAAAACTGCTCATTGATGTAAGTAGTATATCTATTACATCACTCTTTCTTAAATCATGTTAGCAATTCATTCATGTTCAGTCGTCTCATGTAATTTTGCAGTATTGCTACACAAAACTTTTAAAAATTTACTCGGAGGCTTGTGTCTGCTACACTGTCCAGTATTACAGTATGGCGCTGAAGGAAAAATCTTACTATGCCAGTAGTTTGATAGCATTCCTGTCCTGTATGAAAGTGGCTATGCTTCGTGGATATTTGAAACCAGTCAAGCAGACTGAAGCTTTCTCAAATTATGAAGAAATTATGTGGAATGAAGTTATTCCAATCAAGAGGTTGAATTCAGCGCTCAGTCATCAGGATCATGAGGTTGTAAAGCAATTTCATTTGTATTTCACTTTTCGTTCTCTTAGCACTTAAAGAATATAAATAAATTCAATTGCAATTCATTTTTTTGAATTTTGGTAACAAACTTTCACAGATAAGACTTCTTGGATTCTCTCTTCTTTGCAACTCAAACAGAGAATCTGATCCTGTTTCCTCCTTTCATTTGGAGGTTATTAAAAATGCTTTGCCACACAACATGTCTTGCCCAGATTCTGCATTCAGGCAAAACCTACTCGACTCAATAAAAAAGGTATGTCTTATATGCAGAATATCCTCAGAATTGAAAATATATCCAGAATCTTTGAATCAAAGAATCAAATTTGTTCTAGCTTCTATCAAGGCTTCAGTCCCACCTTGTTCAACTCCTGAAAGCTCAAATCAGAAATGCACACAATGTAAGCGATCAAAAACTCAGCCAAATAAAAAGTTACTGTGTAAGTGGTTGATGGAAAGCATATATTTTAATATTTTATTGTGAATTTAGTAAAATATGATGCATAGCTTGTTCCCTGCTAAAATCCTAATTAAATTAATTCAAATTTGCATTATCTTAGGATTTCGTACACTGGCTGACACTTCATTCAACATCTCATCTTTATAAAGGTGCACCCTATCCAAAGAGAGTGCTTTGTATCAATATAGTGGAACTGGTCTTCTGCATTTTTTCGGGTAATGGTTTTGCCAACTTTTTAAAAATAACAATAACTTTTTAACACGAATATGTCAAATAAATAGACTACGATACTGAAACTATGGAAAATTTGAATTGACAACTAAAAAAATTATATCTGTGAAAATTAATATTTTAACATTTAAACATTTCAGATGATCAACTGCAGTTGATGAAGGTTGATGACATATTATCTAATGAAGTATCGATATCAATCTTTGGCCTACTATCAGACCCCTTCGAAGATGTTAAACTGAAAGCTTATGGTGTTTTAACGAATAAATATATCAGACATCACATCTCATCATATGTAAGTTTCTCCTGCTTCAACTCTGTTTTGATTTTACTTCTCCCTTTTTCCACAAATTCGTTCCTATCAGTTTACCGAAGAGATACTTCTGGAAATTTCTAACCAAGCGTTGGACAGAGCAAGCCAGTGTAGTCAACCTGAGTGGTGCTGTGATGCTGCTTATCATATGAGATTGTGTGCAGAAATGACGAAAGAGCTCTCTAAAAATGACTGGATACTTCGGTAAATATATACATTCGACCCAAAACTTACAACACGACTTAAATGTTAAAATCTTTTTCAACTTGCATCAAAATTTGTGACTAATACATATTTTTTATACTTTTACCCTATTATTACTAGCTATGTATGCATATTGTTTTTCAGAGGGGGTATTTTGGGATTTGGGAGGTTTTAAAGGTATTGACTTGATATTTTTAACTAGCAAGAGCCTTATTAGAACAGATCGTTCTCATGGGTGGTCACTGTATTTTTAAACCTCCTTTATTATTGGAAAGAAGTTTAACATTTTTAATGTGGCTAGCAGGAGTAATTCAGTGCTTGCATTTTAAGTAGTAATGTGTCAGGCAAAAAAAATACATCATAAAATTAGTTTCACCATTGCACCCTGGTATTACTAATTCACTCAATTCAGAACAGTCCTGGAAATTTTGAATCGTTTGGATAGAAATGTCTCCGTAGCAACGAAAAATCTCTACCTTGCAGCAAATTCTGGTCCAATGTTTGGCTCACTGCACTGCATAAAAATTCTTCTTCGAGATGTGAATTTAAAGTTGGTATCATATCTGATTTGCGATACGGAGTTAATATTACTTGATCTTAAAAATCTAACCAATATAATAATAGTAACACAAACGGAAAAGAAAGGAAGGATTGGAGAAAAGTCGTGAGAGAAATAACCGAGATCTGTTATCGGGTGTCTGCCGCTGTCATTCCGGTAGTGGGTAGCATTTCTCCTGAAGGTCACTTGCCCGATATTGACAATGATAGTGTCGATGGTGGATTGGACGATGCTTGGAATGAACTACCTAAAATTTTACGTTCTCTTGTGCTCGGTGATACCGCAAAAGGTATCATCGTAATTCTTACTATATTTCATCCCTAGATGTGTTCAATTATATCTTTTAATATTTAGAGGATGAGATGAAAACAAGAGCTGTTGCACAAAAAGTTCTTGTTTGCTGCTGGAGGAGCGCAAAAGAAGCTTCTTTGCTTCTGCAAGAAGTGACAGGTAATCGAGTCCCTCTCGACTCATCTGCAGAGGCTGAGGATGGACTTTTGTCATGGGGGCAGGTATATTTCTACCCATAATTTCTCAGATATTTTCATATTAATCAGTGGTTGGATAATAGCCGAGTGCCCAGCCCGTATCCGGTAAGCACTAATTTCCAGTTTTTGATAACAGTTATCGGATAGTCCTATGTAACTCTTCAAAGGGACCCAAAACTCAATGCACTATTTCAGCCTTTTACTGTGCATGGTTCATCCAACCATAGCACTTGGACTACCAAACACGCTCACCTGAATGCTTGTTCATTTTCAAAAGATTTGGATGTAAAAGGATACGTTAACAAGACTATACTTCTGATCCAGATATGTTAATATTAATGATAATATTTCACAGCTGTTGGAAGCAGGTGTCCATTTACAAAAGCAATTAAAAGAAGCTCGACACAGAGGAGCATTCGAGATAGCTTACGCTGCTTTCAAGGCTTTTTGCCCTCGGCTGTGGAAGTGAGTGCTTCTAAGATTAGTTACTGTGTCTATTGCTTCCAAAGTACTATGCATTCTACTATATTCAGAACTGTTTGCCCCTGAGTTGCGTCTATTGTATTTGTGAATGTCTGTCATTCCGTTTTTGAGGTCCATCCATGTCGTTTGACTTAGAGTTATTAAATTAGTGACAAAATCTGTACATAATTAGGGTAAGGTATTTTTTGGGGTCAAGTTTGCGATAAGGTGAGGTATGGGAAGTCTTGGGCCAGGCTTTGAATATTTCAATTAATTATATCTTACCTATTTCACTACAAATTGAACCAGCAGTTATACGGTAACCTTTATAGATTTCCAACAATTTTTTGTTTTGTTTGTTGCACTCGTGGGATTAAGGGACCTGGAAAGGTTTCAAATAAATGGAAAGTGTAATCATATTAGGTAATTCCTTTGCTGGATATTTATGTCAGCATTATCATATTTCCCAGTAGAGTAAAAACAGTATTTTATTGCAGGAGCGAACACCAAGATTTGAGCGTAATACCTGCGCAGTGGATCCGAGACGCCCTCGCTGAGATCGATGATCCAAGTCGGTCTCGTGACCTTTGCGCAACAAGACGAAGTGCAGGCCTGCCTTTTTTACTGCAGGTTTCCCATGAATTTCTGTACAGACAGTTAGCGTATATATCTGATATATCAAAGTGCACCTATTTACATTTTCAAGGCACTCCTTGGAAGTGATGAAGGTTTGAAGTGTAGAAAATGTCTTCACGATGTGACGGTAAAGCTTCTTAATTTGTGTAGTGAATCAAGCACAGCAGTAATTTCCAAGGTGATAGGATTCGAGTTTTCCAAAACTGTAATTATTGTTGGTAAATTAGTAGCAGGTAGCTCGAATAATGCAAATTTTACAAACACAGGTTCACGCCCTGAACATTCTTCGCGGCCTCATTAATGATGCATCATTGGGTGAAGAAATTCTTCCATATATTTCTCAGTGCATGCAGGAGTCTATATTAGGTACATTACAGAATAAAACTGTTCAATCCCCTTTGTTAGTAGGAATTATTGGAAAATTTCCATAACTCAATCAGATAATATGCTGAGGCATGCAGCAGAGGGAGTGTCAGCAGCATCTGTGTGTTTGAGCCTTGGATAACTAAAAATTTCTGTTGTGGTTATTTTCACATATATATTCTGCAATCTTATCATTTGTCTACATCAATTTTTCAGGATTCGGATCTTCAGTTTGGGCAGTTCGCAATTCTTCAACCTTGCTGTTTTCTGCTCTAGTCACAAGAATTTTTGGTGTAAAACGAGATAAATCGGACAACCTATCCCTTAAAAACAGGTTAGGATCTAATTTTTAAATTAATATGTTAAAGTTAATTAATCTGTTGTGCATAAGTGCACAAATGCTTTCAATAATGAAATGTATTTTACAAATAGACTCTCAGGCCACGAGTTTTTTACTCGCCTTCCTGGTATGCATTCTTTTCTCTTGAGTCAACTTCAAGATGTTTGCACTAGTATAGAAAAAGGTATCTTTTTGTGCAATTGAATGCTGAACAATTTTTGTTCCAATTGTCTATCTTCAATTCTTTCGACAGGTGGTCACTATGCTCTGAATCCAATTTTACATCCAGTGCTATTACTGCTATCAAGAGTCTATTCATCCATCATTCACTCCACTTCTTCACCATGCGACAATCTTGCACAATTAGTGCCGTTTGTTCAAAGGTATTAGGAACCGGAATAGTGAACGGGATATAATCCTGATATAATGCAGCTGGTTGATTAAGTTTATTTTTACCATTTGGATTGGAAATGTATTTAAAAGGGATGAGAGCCTTTGCTGAACAAAATTTAATATTCTAATTGTAGGTAGTTTTAGAATTAACAGCATTCCTGTTTTTCTCTGCAAGGTGCATATCATCGGCTGTTTTTAAGACAAGACGAGCTGCCGCCTTGGCGCTTGCAAGTATACTGTCTACCGAGGCCTGTTCATCAATGATAGAGAATTGCTGTAGTGACTTATGCGAGGAGGTTGATAGAGCAGTCAACCAAAAAAAAAGGAAAATTTTCTCGTCAGTGCACAATCGCATTCATGGTATATTGATGCAGGTATGACAAAATCTATTTCATGGTCTATCACATTGTTTCGTAGGGTTCTCCAGACATGTGATTAGGAGGAAAAAATATGCAGTTTTGTGTGAAACTTACTCCTAATTTTCATTGTGTAATTGCATAGTAGATTCAAGTCCCTTTGTCGCAACAGTCTGCTAACTTATATTAGCAGAATGTGACAAAAAGCCATTAATGCGAATAGCGATTATCAATATTAGCCCGAATTTATTACGAAGTTTTGGATTCATGACGGCACATCTCTGGACCTTTTTATTTCCTCGTAATTAGTCTAATTTCTGCCTTTAGTTGAATGAAATTCTAATCCAAAGAATATGTAAAGACGGCCAGCTCTCTTCTGACACCATACGGACAACACTAATCCAATTTTCAATCACACTATGTCGCTGCGGCGCCGCGTTGGCAACGAGGTACGTTTTTTGTTTTGTTTTGTTTTATTTAAATGAATAAATTAGGTTGCAATATTTGAAACCGAGTATGTCGCCTGTTTTGCGTGACTCCGTTAATTTAGGAGGCGTTTTATGGCCGTATTGTAATAAAATGTTAGCGAATGACCTTCGAATACTTGATAGCAGACGATACGGCCTCGTTTCTTGCCAAAATAATATATTTAATCGGGAATTCTCCCAATCCATCTCGACAATAAACTCGACTGCGGGTAGACAATTTCCTCGCTGACGCCTTAATGCTATGTAACATACAACCTCAAATACTGTTTTGTTAGCATTGGCTCTTGAAGAGGAAGAGAGCCATGACGTGATTTAGTTACTTACTGGTGATTTTTTACGTCTTGATTGACGGAGTATATTACTTTGCTTTACCATATATAAAATTCTATTAGTTCTGGGGTGTGGCGATAGATGGTTCAAATGGGTTCTCACATAGGTTGGAGCCATGACTGCCTTCAACTTACGAGACAAGCGCCATACATTCACCTCACTATATACTATACATGGTCAGAAAGGGAGCCAACTTCGAAATTTGTCAGAAGGCAATAAAACGTTGTATTTAAAAAAGAATTCATACGGCAGAGTTCAGTAACCTTTTCGTATACATTGGCCGGATAAAAAATGCCTCTGTGTGGTGGTAGAGTGGTTCATTCCATACGAGTTTGTCTCCCTACCGCGACGCCTCACGTAGAGCCATCAGGTGCTTGCTTATTCAACTTCCCGCAGCTGTATAAATATCGTTCTGACGCAGCGGTAATGGTGGTGACCCAAAAGTCTTTGTAAATTCAGAAATCGATTACTTGTGTCAATCACTACCTATCATACCATCTATATAAAACTCCTTAAAGCCATCGAGGCAGGGTTCGGTAAAAGAGCAGCTCGATTAAAGTTAACCTGATGTGCCAAGCCGTAACTTATCAGTATGTTATATATGTTACATATCACATTTGATAAAAAAAACGATATATTTTTGAGAACAGCTTATTTGAATTCTATTCACGTCTGGTAGGTTACAGACCCTAGTATTACAGGATAGCGAGGTATATACTATGTGCATGTTTTCTAAGAAAAAATAGGGAGCTGGTGTGTTTCCTTGGTTAACAAAGGTCTGGTGTTATTTTCTTCCGGTGCTGTTTGTATCACGCTTATAGGCTTGTAATGGACTAACTACCTCACCATCATCCATCACCTGTCTCCTTTTGTTTATTCCTTTTCTAGGTGACGTATGCGTCGAGTTATCAAAGTATAAAATCACTCAAGAACGCACTTGATACGTGATCTAGAGGCAGATGTCTTACTTCCCACCCGTCACGTATACACTATCCGAAAAACCACAAAACCTATCAAACTTCGTTATTGATCAATTGTAAATAAATCGAACGATACGAAGCACGTTCCAGCCAAACTGACTATAAACCATGTAGAGGACCGTGTTTTGTTAGGATCTCTCCAATTATTGTTTAATCTGTGATTTTCCTTAACATTCAAATCCAAAGTGTAACGTTTTCGCTGATGTAAAACTCAGATAACAGTGAAACCAATCCTTGAAATAGTTGTTTTTCTTTCCAGGAATAACGTTTGCCCAATAACAAGATCGACCTTCGTGGAGTTGGTCATTAATTTACGAAAAAAGAGAACCGAGTTGTTGAGTCTTTCTGACGACCAAGGTATAGTAAACAGCATGCCTGATTAAACTTCCTCCCGTCATCCACTTAACTACTCTTGATTCTTGTGGCTTTCTACTTTCATGGTATTTATGCAATACAGTGAAAACAATGGAAAAACACAGCATTTAGGAGTATGTGTGAGATTGATGCTGTTAGTTGACTTCGTGGTATTTGGGCTTTTTACATTCGTTTTATTTTCACAACACAGTAGAAAAACAATAAAAAAAGGCGATTATTATAGCGGAGGAGGAATACTTGTAAGACTGATGGTATTTATGGAAAATCCTCGAAATTGAACTTGTAAAAAGATACCTCCATTCAAACACTGGAATTCTGTAGATAATTTAACTTTGTTCATTTCTGCTTATTTCGAGCACCCATGCCCTTATGTAAGATTTTACTTATTACTGAGCGTTTTAACACACATTTCAACTATCTTTTGACAGACATGTCTTGGAGCAATCTAATCAATATGATCAAGCAGTCGTCTCTACTAGAGCTCCAACGAAATTCTACAGAATTCGGTAAACCGGGCCACACCTTTCTTTTAATGAGTGTCACTGAGTTTCTTCTGCTCACCAGTTCAAACAGGTATTTTATTTTCTGCCATTAGTACAAGCATGTAGCAGGCTATTCAAATAAAAGTTATTGTAATTTTGAATTTACTGTCACGCGAAGATCGTCAGAAGTTCTACAGCTTCTGCTGAAGATTTTTCAATCTCCTTTCAGCGACGTCATAAAAAAATCTCTGGCGATTTTAGTGGAGAAATGGGAAGATTGTTATGAAGCTATATTTACAGTCGAAGGTGAATATTTTGCATCTATCGAAATTATAACATCATTTGGTAGTATTTGATTTGTTTCATCTGTTTTATAGATAAAGAAAAACTAGAACATTTCCTGGTGCAAGTACTTGAAGATAACCAGCACAATAACAGCGCTGCTGCACTGGTGAGTCCAGAATACTTTTCCGTTGTGGCCATTGTACAGGTACTATTAGTGAATAGTATTAATAATAATAAGGGATTAGGTGTTGAAATTCAAATGCAGTGAATAAAGATTGTTTATATTATATGATATTATGAATAATTATTATTACCCTCATGTATGTAAACTCTTATAGTTTAAGAATTCAATATTCGCACTCGACATGCACTTCAGTAATTTGACGGCTGTAATCTGCATTCGCTCTGGTCCGCCGAGTAATGTTTCTATATATAACTTAGGTAAAGTTCACGTTTGATAGGGCATCCTAATCGTTGTTACGTCATGTCCGGATTATTCTGTTGAAACAATACCGCGAGCGAGCGTGGTTACACTATTTAGCTTCTTGGTAAATATCGTATCTTGAAGCTGTAAACAGGTTCTAAGTCGGTAGCTAGCATGACTTGTAGTCTTTCGTGAATTTTAACTTCAACACATTTTGGTTTGTTGTTTGGATCCAGTCTTAACTTCTACGCTTTACACATGAAGAATAATTCTCTTAATAATCTTGGCGATTTTAATAAAGTAAAGGTAAAAATGACCCTTCGCCTTCCCTAGAAAAATGCAATAGCTCGCACGGACAATTTATCAGTTGATTTTTCATCAATAATTTTGCCATTGCGTCATGTCACAACGAGTGTAAATTCATTATAGAGAGTGTCTCGTACCCATTGCCAATTTTAGTCTATTTTTTTCCTCTCATGAAGGCAAAAATGAAAATTCCAAATCCTTTATCGCTGAATACTTTATCTTACATTGGAATGCGTTGATTGAGATTCAAAACAATGTACATATTTCCGATATACAATAGAGACTTGCTTTCTCACACCTCCAATCGTGTAACTGTGGTTATTTTGCCTTCTGCAATTACCCTCTGTTCATATTTATCATACCATACATGATGACGCAAATGTGACATGCTTTCTCACACCTCCCAGCTCGTAACAGTGGTTATTCTGCCTTCTGCTTTACCCGCTACTGTTCATATTTCCAACCAAGTGTGTGTTTTTTCACTGAGCGTGCTTGCATTTGCTGTGTTTGAGGTTTATTATTGGGAAAATGAAGAGAGGCGCCAGTCTGACTGGTTTACATTGTACTGGCAGGTTATATAGTCGTCTCCCAGAACGAGACAAACCGTCTGACGCGGAAATATTTTTTTCGAATAGCGATGCCTGTTTTATTATTGTTTTTGAAATAAAAACTCCGTTTCAACGATTGCTACCCGTTGAAGTCCGAATATTTAACATTATGGGAAATCCAACTACGCCATTAAGGATTTATTATGTTTATTTTATGATAAATAGGTCTGACACCCCGACGTATTTGTAAAGTTCGTAAACCTACGTGTAAATATATTACTTGGTGGCTCTTGCTAATATTATTCACGATCCCTAGTTAAGCCTTTAAGCAATGAGTGCAGCATGGGTCTCTTGGGCTCACGCAAGCCCATGGTTGATGTTTTTTCTCGGCAATTACATGAGAAACCACCAGCGATTTAATATTAGGTATTTGTGAAATGATAATAATGAGTTTTACAGAATTTAATTTTAGCCCTAATTTTCTAAAATAGGCGTAAAATATAATTAGTCTGTAGTAAGTTCTTTTCTCCTGATTTCCTCGCGCCTGCGACGTGAGTTTTAACTCCTGTTATCGTTCATCTGTAATTATAAATGTGGTCTAGTGGTACGGCGACAAGCGAATTCTGTCGTAAGCCTTTTTGGTACCTTAAGTTAGACAACAGTTATTTTCAACCTTTCCCGGGTAAGCAGTAGTATTTGGTGATCTCAAGTTGCCGTAGAGGCGTAGACTAGGCTAGATTAAATGCATTTTTCGAATAATCCGATCAACATTCAGTCAAGACTCAAAGTAATATACAAATTTTAAAATATAAGCCTCCCACGCGCTGATGGTTTATCATACCGACAGTTCCGTGTATTGTGCGTGTTGTTTTGTTTTATCTGTTCTGATAAGAAATTAGGAAAAACAAGAAAATTAACAGCGATTACCCACGACTTTATCGCTAATAATACTATACAGTATTGCGAAATAAATGTTTGCTGTGGTTGTAACAAAAAACATTTGCTATTTCAAGTAAGATATGATGTTTGATCCGATAACACTGATTTTCGCCAGAGGTGGTCTTTTTAGAAACCAGACTGTGCTCCCGTGACTTGAACACTGGTGTGTATAGTGCGTGTATTAATTTACCCTAGTATTGACTCAGATTATAGTGAACACTCTGCTTTTTTTTCGCTAGTTTGTCTGTAAAATTTGAAACCATATACGAGCATATTGTATCGTTACAGATTGAATAGAACTTGCTGAAATTGTTTGTATTTGATACAATGCGGATATAATTGTGTAAATTGGCCCGAAAACTAACTGTTATCACCTTTCCTATCCCTTTACTTCCGTCAATGCAACACAATAACATGATATTACGAACTTCCGAGTCTAACATCTAGCTTTATTTCATCGTCATTGATGATAAGGCTAGTGTAATTTGTAGAATTCTGTAAATTTATACTTCCGCGAGATGGCGTATTTGCTCCATTCCAGTTTAGAAATATTTCTGTGTGGTGCGTGCCACACCCACAGACAATTGGGCCGACTGTATAAATAGAATACCAGCAACGCCAGAGTCACTTAAATAGTACATGAACAACCAGGTATAATCGTTTTACAGACGAGAACAAAACTACCTTAATTTATTGAAATTTTATTTTAAAATTTCCATCTTGGATCATAATTTCATTTTTTCATGCATTGTGGATAAGATATTTCGATAAGATACTTTTCAGCACTAAAATCATTGTATTGTATTCCAGGTATATCTTCTTCTCGGCAAGATTGCGTCAGACTATAGCTCGCAAATTCTCTTTTCACGCTCCGTAAGCATATTTTCATCCTATGGAAGTAACTGTCATTCTCAAATGCTAAGAGCATTGATTGTTTTTCAAGCTAAATGCTCCAAAATTGAACTCAAAAAGGTGAGCAAGTCCTTAGTTACTGTATCATAATACCCATCACGATGTACGCTTCTTGTGTTACTTATAAATACAGATTATGTTTGCGTTTCGTTTCAAGTTCGTTAGTTCCGTTGCTTGCGAGCATTTTAGTTTCAGGTTTACTGCTGTAAGTTGTATAATATTTCACCAAAACAAATGCTGCTTTGTTGGTAGGCTGCAACCAAACTTATATAAAGAGGTAAATGAAAAATAGATGTGAACGAAATACTGTCCGTTCCCTTTAAGTCGGATATCGGATGAACTTGACTGACGCTGAGCTGCGTTGCAGTTAATCGTGTTAACGTATTTTTATTCATACATACTGTAATGTTGAACGAGTTTAATATATATCTTTATAATTTGTTACCGTGCATCATGTTATTTTATGTACATATATTTCCAATATCGTACACGTATACTCGAATATGCCCCTACCATTGGTTATTTCGGGAAATTGACTGAAACGGGGGCAACCCTTTCCAATAATAGCCCGTTTTAACAAGTTGACTGTCCTGCCAGTCCCAACAGTAAACCATATCCTTTTTTACCTTAGGTAGCTCGATCACGTGTCACGTCGAATTCAACGCGATATTCATTCCTGCGTCATATACTCCCGGAGGCATTATATTTTGGTAGATTAAATTCAACGTAATTGTCGAAACTTTTTCGAAAACATATAGCTATACTGTATATACAGTTTATGTTACGATTTCCGTCACGGGCTCGTAAGATACCAATTTAATGAATTATCTCGCTTAATTACGTACTCCATCGATACGTCACTGACTATTTTTAAGGCTGTTCATTGCCGCATACAGCACTTACTGTTGGCAAAGAAAATAGAACTCCGTTCCAAATATGTTGCTTATTGAAATACTGGACTACGTTATGCAGTACATCATATACATAACATTTATTATTAATTTATATTTATACCTAACGTTCTACTCCTTTGATTTAGGAATCCGATGGCCAAACAAAAGTCGTTGCTGGTTGGCTGAATGCCATGTCATCTGCTTCGAAAGCGCACGAAAACTCGGAGGTTGTTCGACTTTCAATTGCCGAAGCTCTGTTGATGTTAGACTGCGAATTGCTTATTGACGCTGATCAACAACTTGGTGAGTTCTGAGTTACATAATAATATATTGTAAAAGCAGATAGTGGTTAGAAATACTAGGTATATATTCTTGGCGAATAGAAAAAACTAGTTTCCTGGTAGTATCATTTTAGCACCGTTAAGTATCTGTCCGAAATGATGATAGCTTTGTGATATGTGCGTCAATTTCAATACTGTATATTTTTTCTTCATTGTATTGGGTACTCAGCTTGTTGTTTCGCTTATTGTCAGTGCAGTGGTCGAGTTCAAGTAGTTCATATTTTGTAGCGGTGGTTGTCAAACGGGATGAACTTGACTTTCTGGGCAAGAATTTCAAATCTAACCGGATGTATTTTAGTCGAGGGGAGGATTTTAAACATGTAAATTATGAACTAGGTTTAGTTTTCATTGGTTGAAAAGCTTCCCAATCGTATACCCACTGTATAGTTTCAATATATTCTGC
Source organism: Halocynthia roretzi (assembly GCA_013436055.1). NCBI lineage: Eukaryota > Metazoa > Chordata > Ascidiacea > Stolidobranchia > Pyuridae > Halocynthia > Halocynthia roretzi. The sequence goes on along the minus strand of QRAM01000022.1, from coordinate 103,803 downwards.
TTTTTCATGCGGGTTTCAAGGCAGACTTTCAAAACAACAAGGAATTTCTTTCCGCTTCACGGCATAGTACATTAGGTCAACTGAAGCAGCACTCGAGCTAACCTATCCACCTGTAGTAGATTGTTTTTCTCCAAAATCTTTTCCCCTATCTCGTTTTGCGGTAATTTTTGAAAATGTCATCGCTTGCGAACCACTTAATTTGTAAAGGTCAGGTTTGGGATAGAAATCCGGTTCCTTATTTTCCCCTGATCGTCTCAAGCGTGTCATGTTAATCCGGCCTAATCACTTAACTCGCTTAGCCTTTCCAGTTTACTTTATATTGAATTTTCTTCAAAATAATCTTTGTTGCTAAAGAAGAATAACGTAATTAGGAGGGTATAAGGAAAATTCAGGTAATTAGAGTTTTGAAGAACTTGAATTAAACTGCTATTGCATTTTACCTAAAAATATCAGTAACGTCTTTTCACTAAATAGCATCGTTCCTCTAACAAAGCTTTGTAAATTATATACGAATAATTAGGGGAGATAGTGAGGTATAGAATAGCAAAAAAGTTTTCCCAACACAGAAACGATTGGAACCAAATTATTTAATTTATTAAATTAAGTTTTGCAATTTCTATTGCATGTGCTACCTTCCCATACATGAGCTTCCCCTGTATTTTCCGAGTTTATGTGACTCGTTTCGTATACCCGAAACTTTTATTCGTTTCGTCCAACTTTTGAAATTCGAATTTTTATCTATTTCAATATTGAAATGTTGTTGCCAGTGTACTACTGCCTGTATTTCTCCATGGCAACAATGACGTAGCCTTTCGCGTTAGTTTCATACTGATTCGAAAGTTCGCTGGTTGTTACATTGTCGATGGTGATGCGGTTACTACGTTAGTAGTGTGGTCCCTCCGAAATCCTGGTTATAGTAGCCTTAGTGAGGTTTGGATGAGGAGTAGGAGTAGTGTTAACTAACCCTTACAATGATCCTCAGCAAACCTATCCCAACCTGAGCTCACCGGAAGAACCGTTATATGTTGTGTGATATACCACACAGCGTAGTTTTGTTTCCTTTTTTCAATGATTGCTGTATATACGGAATATACAGTATAATAAACATGCCCCACATATTTGTAGCCATCACAACAACTGATGCAATGAATAATTATGTTTTGAACACACTCGCTTTAATCAAATAATAGGTAATTGATGGTTTTGTTAAATGTTAATCCGGTACCCATCACGATGAGAAAATTGATCTAAATAAAAACCCGACTGCAAGTTTTGACCTTTTCTGCTTGCGATGAAGCGTAAAAGGCCAGCCACGCAAGTTCAATTCCGAGCTCGCTGGAATGACTAAAACAATTGTAAAAAATTGAACAATTGCCCCTCTATATCGTAAGGTGAATCGTGATGAATATCACTCGATTTCACGCTTTGCATGCTCATTATAATATCGAGTTACTGCCATTCATACTATATGCGTTCATTACACAGTGACCCCCCCCCCCCCT